>JABXJD010000347.1:70000-117500 GCA_013375575.1 Percina caprodes | reverse complement strand
GGGCTATGGAACCCTATTGTAATTTCAGTTTTACAATTACTACTTTGTAAAAACAATATATTTGTTCCTTTTTACAATGCAGACCCCAGTGTCTACATTGCATTAGGAACTATTTTTTCTAAATTAGAAGACCAGGTTTAACTGCCCATTTTAACTTTTTTTTTTTAAAGCAACACTATGTAAGTTTTAGTACTTTTTATTTATTTAAATAAATTTTTCCAAAACCATTTCAGTGGTTCATCAGCTCATAACAGGGTGAACGGCACTTGTGTATTTGCTTTGCGGCTCTCTACTGGCTATAACCGCACTATACAAGTTTGCTAGCTGGGGTAGCGGATCTGTGGTTCCAATGAGACATAATGGGACAATTCTGCACCGAAGCGGGAAAAGTTACATGGTGTTGCTTTAACTCGTATCCACAACTACTGATTCAGCTGCAGTTGTAGCAATTTTTCTACTCATTCTACCTCAAATTCCCACAACGCACCATTTGTAGGGCTTCAACTAACGAATACTTTAATGATGAATCCACTGATTATTTTCTCCATTAATCATATGGTCTACCCATCACAAGTTCCCAAGATGATGTCTTAAAATGTTTTGTTTACTATCAGATAAGAAGAAAATATTCACATTTGAGGAGATAAGTGAGTTTCTGCATGTGTTTGCTTAAAATGACTTAAAATTAATAAATTATCAAAATACTTGCTGATTAATGTAATTAAAGTTGATTGACTTATCAATTAGTCAACCCTAGATAATATGATTTCATTAGGCACTATTATCTACTGAAATTAGAAAATGTACTCTAGAACAAGGACACAATGCACAATGTCTTAGCTCGATTCGAGGAATTAAAAGGTGAAAACCAGAAATGAAAGCAAAGCAAAAGTCAACATTTTTATATTAAGACCACGCGTTAGAATTTAAAATCGATTCTGGGTAACTGGGATAACCCTGATTCTTGGTTTTCTTTTCAAAACATATTTGACAAAACATTCTCACCACAAAATCTATAACTTAATGACAACTGAGTATACATTTGCTGATTAGGATCATGATATGACTAAAAGCTCCAGAACAGCTACAAATAGACTGTGTGGTAAGATTGTTTTGTCAACTGCTGTTTCCAAGGCCTGAAATTAATTTTCAAACTCAACTTTAAAGCTTAAACAGGAACTACAAAAGTACTTTTTTTAAAATACAGAAAAAAGGAAATATGAACATCTAAAATTCCCTGACAATTTGCTACTGAAGATTGTTTTGTGAGGTATCTGTAGGGTTAGGGTTGAGGTGCAGCTCATTCTGTCCAAACATCATTTTTGGTCACATAGCATCTTTAATACCACCATTATAATAATTAGGATATCAAAAGTATTGAGTATACATACATAATTTGCATTGTGGTACACAAATCTGAGCTGATTTATGTTTTTATATCTTTCATTCGTTGTTCTCAGGATCAACTTTTATTGTCTCGACATTGTGCTGATACATTGAATTGTCCTGAAGAACTTGACGCTATTTCAGGAAGGAGAACATTTAATTGGACATGTTGAGTAATATAAAAAAGTTTTTAGATTTTTCCAAATGTAACTTGAATTCTATAGTCTACTACTTTCCAATACCAATAGTCAAGAATCTTGATATAAGCCCAACTAGAATCCATGTCACCAAAAATCACGTAGTACTTCAGGTAGGTTTTTTCCACCTACAGTGGTCTTGATATTCTGTAGTTTTTCTTCTCTTTTTTGCAGTAAAGTTCTTGAAGCTGTGGGAACAGTCTCTTGAAGCCATGCCTGTTTTTGTAACAGTCCCAGTAAATGGATTCTCAGGAGTCTGAAGATGTGTGTGTGTATTGGTTGAGGAAAATGGTGAAACCCCTCACTTCCTCTCTCCTCCACCACCTTTCATGGTCTCAATCTGTGATGCTGTCAGACGCTGGTGATGGAGGCCAGGCAGTTCGATGACTTCTGGAGTTTCTCAGGCTGTGTGGTGGGGGGTTCTGGGATGGCGCGAAAGCTGAATGGCAGTCCGATTCCACTGGTGCCGATGTGGCCGGGGCTCAGCGCTGGATTCTGCCGTCTATTGCTTTCCACTATGCTGGATGTGTTGGATGCAAGGCTTTCACGCGTCCTGCAAAAGAGACAACAGAAAGTCAGGTGTTTGCTTTTTATATACATTTAAATCTTATATTTGACATACAAGTGATGTTTTTCTAGAAAAGAGGAATACCAATAAAATGGATTGCAACTGTTGTAATGTCTATTTTGCAGACTGAAGAAAAATGCAGATACATTGTAGATTTTGAGAATAATAAGAGCATATTCCTTCCAGGTTTCCTTCATAAAAAAAATTCAAGTAAGCACAAAGGCTTTTTTCATGTCATTCATCTTGGAAAATGCATTAAAAATATATTAAAGAAAAATCCTAAATAGATCAAAGCCATTTAGTACACAAGTACACAATCATAGTAATATAATAAATATTAAGGCAGGGACAATATGGCTTTGTCCCGATTTAGATTCTTTCACGATACATGGGTGCCCATTCGATTTTCATTGCGTTTATTTATTGCCATTGTAGAAGTATTTCGATTTAATAGCAGTGAGAATAGCAATTTTTTTTGCCTTTTTCAAAAACAAAAGCTGAAGGTTTAAAAAATCTTCGCAAAAAAATCACAATACATACGATTTTTGATTTGTTTTTTTGCTTGTTCTATAATCATACAAGAGCTGTTAGGACCGATCGAATTGTCAGAGCGGGCTTTATACGATGATGGACATATGATCAACAGTAACGTTATGATGAACGCGAGCAGACCCGCAGGACTGCGCCCGCCCATGTCGCCCTGCACTGCGCATGCTCTTATGACGGTTCTCCCGAGGTCCTGTAGCTGTAATAATGGGTAAAGCTAATGGTTGTAATTCACCATGTGTTCTATCTTAATACATCCATGGTATTATCTTATGATACTTCCGAGGGATATATGTATGCTGTAAAGCCTGTTATGTGGATGAAACATCATTAGCATTTTCCGAACTGCCAGGGCTTGTAGCTACAGTACCTAACATCAGCGGTAGCTTGCAGTTGAGTTCTATGCGTCGCTCAACATAAGTTATACACCATTGCTCTGATTGGTTGTAGGTCTATCCAATTGCGTGCAGAGGCATTTTGAAACACGCCCCATAATCACAGCCCAATGGAACAGCATCAGACTCATATTCTGACGTCAGGCTAGGTATTAGATTCATTTTCCACAATAAGATCGGCCTGTGAAAACAGTTGTATGATATCTTCTGTGGCTCTGAAGGGAGCTCTAAAACCCAGATAATGAGTTTTTTTTGTCTTGGAAGTGCAATATTAAAATGGTAGAGTTAGCTCTTCTGGTAACTGTCTGGTAAGTAAATGGTTCACCAATGTTAAACAGATGCTGTGTTCATGTTTCAGTTAAGGAGCAGAAATAGCTTGCTAGCTACTACATTTGTTTGTCTGATAAACAGATATTTGCAGTTGTTTACATAAAGTTGAAACTATTAAGTAAACCATTTATACCGTAAATGAGTGGCTTGTTACTAAAAATACTGTCTGGTTAGTAAGCCATTTGCTGCTATCAAGATGAAGGAAATACAACAAAGACACTGCAGTGGCACAGCTGTGTGATCTAAGTTGCTTTAAATACCATTCCAGGTATTCATACACCAACCAACATAATTAATTTAATTAATACATCATTAAAATACTACAAAGGTATTGTTTATTGATTAGCATAAAACTGGTGGTAATAAAACATGTCTGAATCTGTGAAGAGATACAAAGTCAAGACCTGAATTTTTAAATGCATCAACCTCCATACTTCAGTCACATGATGCCAACTGAGCAAACTTCATCCACTGATGAAAACTGAGAGCTGAATGCTGAGTCCTGGACTTGAGTTAAGATATTTTATGTTTTGTTAAAATAAAAAAGGTTACTTCGCTTTGAGTTATCACCACTTTACGTTTTAAAGTATTTATTTTAGGTTTTACTGTTTTCTGCTTGAGTTTACCTTCCACACTTTACCAATAATGTTGGATTAAGACTTAACATATTTAGAGCGAAGAGTTTGAATAGTGACATATGATAATGCACGTTCATTACAGTTCATTTTAACAGATACCTGGGGGAGTTGAATCCACTGTCCACCGTGACACTGCTGCTGTCCATGCTGTCCAAACGGGCAGAGTGGGCCGACTTCTGGCTGCTGCTGTTCTCCGTCTCCTTGGGGCTAAGTAAGGTCAGATTGGTCTCCAGTTTCCGCTGCAGATCATGATCCTTCTCCCGCTCCAATAGCCACTTCATGGTTCCCTCCCCACCACCACCACTGCCTCCACCGTTACCACCCACTTCCCCGTGTTCTTTGTTGTCCTCTGCCGTTGCCAACTCTTTGTGCGAGTCCTCCTCTGCCTCTTCCTCATCCTCTGATACATTATAATAGTCAAAAGAGGCGGAGGGGACTGTTGGCTCTAAGCAGACCTGTAAAACTGCCGGTGACGCTGAGGAAGTGGCTGAATTGGAAGGCTGCTGGGGCTCAGGATTGTCTAGGGCCTCTGTTGATTTGGCATGTGAGGCTTTCCGCAATGTGCCGGACTTTGTGTAGCTGCTGTCCACGTAGCCTGTGGACAAGGCATTGTGTGGAGGTTTGAACAAAGTGTCCTTGCTGAAGATCTCTTTCCTCTTGCTCACCATACCGCCTCCTCCCCCTCCGGGATCTACATTGTGTTGGTGTGGCGTCAAACGGGCATTTTGCACTGGCTCTGGCGTCTGGCTTGGCGTCAGTCGCACTGAGCCGTTCTGTCCCTTTGCTGCCGACAAGTCCTCTTTGTACTCCATCGTGTGAGGAGAGGTGAGGTGAGGCGTTTGGCGGTCAGCTGGAGAGCCCTTTCGGAGTCCCCCTGATGAGGTTAATGTGTCATATTCTGATTTTGCCTGAGGCGAAGGGGCAGTTAGGATTGTTTCATTTGACGTATTGCACTGGAAGTACTCATCTGTCGAGGGCTTAGGAGAAAGTCCCATTAGCTCATTGTACGATGGCAAGCTGTCTCTGCTTTTGTTCCTCTCCATTGTATTCCGGATCCTTGACTCGTCCAAACTCCCTTTCCCCAAATCAGGCACATTAAAATCGGAGTGGAACTTAGCAGCAGAGAACATGATCCTTGAGTAGTGGGAGGACTTCTGCGTGGCGCGCAGGGTGCCGTCATCAGTGTAGTAATGACTACGCTCCTCGAGAGTGGGTTCAAAGTCTTCTGGCGCCCCCAGTGATGGGCCCTTGAGGGAGTTGTCCATGGACCGAGAGCGTTCCTTGGCTTGATCTGACCTCTCGTGACGCGACTTCCTGTCTTGATTGTGACTGTGACTTCTTTGCACTCTGGACTGGCACGTCCCGCGAGACGGCTCTGGGAAGGGCATCTCCGTCCGTCTCTTTGCTAGCTCCCCAGACACGTCCCACTCAGGGGTAACAGGGCAGTAAGATTCAGTAATGTTGGGATTGCTATGGACCAGATATGTTGCGCCTCCACTTCGCCTGCGTTCCACGGTGTACATGGCCTCCCGAGGTGAGCGAACTAATGAGTGGCTAAAGAAGCGGTAATCCCTTTCCATGAACAAAAGGTCCCAGTTTGAACCCTCAGATGGGTCTCCCCTGGAGGTTCGGGGCTTGCTATGTGAGCGGGACTTACCATGTGGGGCCCTCCTGTGGCCCCTCCCCCTCCTGCTGCGTGCACTGTGCTGGGCTGAAGATGCCGCCTTATTCTTCTGTGTACGCTCCTCCTCCAGCCTCTTCATCACAGCCGTGTGCCTTGCCACATTCTCCACTGTTAGGTCAGGGTTGATTCGACGGATTATCTCCATCTCTACCTCGCGGGGAATGGGCGTGGTTGGCACTTCCTCGTCACGAAGAGGCCACTCCTCTGGGGGAAACTGAGCTGAGAAGGTGGCCAGATGCCTCATTTTGTCCTTCTTGAAACTCAGCCTGAAGAGCCTGAGACCGAACCTTTTGGATTGTTTCTCACCACTACTTCCTTCTTTCTTTTTGGTCAGAGTGTCACTTTTATAAGGGAAAGAAGTGATGCTTTTGCTCTTATCAGCAACTGGCTCTTGAGGCGGTGGTGGCTGGACAGGAGGGGAAGTAGGATTAGGGGGATAAGGGTATGACGGCGGTTCTCCTCGGTGCTCCTTGGCTGAAGTGCTTGGTAGAGGTTCCCCGCCATTGTGATCCTTGGGGGGCTTACTTTGATGAGAATCGCCCCTATGCTCCTTTGGTGGCTTACTACTGTGAAGTCTGGACGAGTCTTCACGATAGGAGTTGTATGAGTCATTGTGATTCTTTCGAGGAGGCCTCTCTCTCAGGCAGCCAGGTGTGGATGGTGTTACGTTGCCAGACTGAGGCGAAGTGCATTGCTGAGGTTGCTGCTGCTGCTGCTGTTGTTGTTGCTGCTGTGACTGTTGCGGTTGGCGCTCTTGCAGCCGATCATCCAGGTGATACCACTTGTTGTTGGTTCTGATGAGGGAAGGAGTGATAAAGTAGGTCTGGGGGGTGACAATGAAGTAGCCCTCTGGAGTTGGGTAGATCTTCCTCTCTCGCACCAGCATGTTCAGGGTATGTCGCAGAACCTCTGAGCTGGGTGTAGGCACGCCTGCAGGAAACACAGATCGGACAAAGAACAAATTTCAGTTTTTTTTTTTATTATATTAAAATGGATTTGAAAAAAGGACATTTTGAAAAGTATATTGGGAATGTGGGACAATAAAATTACCATAGTTAAAATACAAAAAATAGTATAAAAACATGAGATTTCTTTGTCTCGCGCAATGTGAGAGAACTGCTAATATTGTAGAAAATCATGGTGAGGTCTCAAAAAAACAAAACAAAACTTGCAACATGTTTCAGTCACCCAATTCATGTTTAAACATGAACGAAAATGTAAATCATATTTCACATCAGACACATATTAAATACACTAAATTAGTAAATAAAGTTAGGAGTAAAATATGGGACTGGGTAAGGATGTGTGATTTCTTCAGAGCATGACTGAACCTTAAATTGGTTAAAAAAAACAACTAATTAATAAGACATTCTTTGAAGAGCTAACTAAACTGAAGTAATGTTTAAACCTTTCCCTTAAAATTCCCATCAGTTTTTACAAATTAAAATATTTTCACATTCTGCATCTTCATATTCAGTCATTTCATTCACGCTATATAATGCTTTTGGGGAGTGAAATTTTCAAACCAAGGTTTTCATAAACGCACCATTACATCATATAGAGAGCTTGCAGATGTAGTCTGCAATGTTTTATTCACATTTCTCTAAAGCTCAGCTTGACATATTTAGTATGTTTGGAAACATGATCGCACTAAAATTCAAGTTAAACATATATTTGTTTGAATTTTGCCTGACAGCATGACTGCTTGACCATGAATGAGTTGTTTTTTTAAAGCATTTTTTAAAAGAATAATAAATCATTCTAAAATATATTTTTTTAAATCCTCTAAAACAATATATATACATTTTTTAATCACTGGTCTTTTCTGCACCTCTTTAAAAAGTTTTAGGTAAATTTTACACAGCATGAAACAGGCAATGTTCATGACTTGTATGTCTACTATAATACTGATATCATAAAAAGATCTAAGATTTAATCTGTTTGTAAAAGCAAATGGTACTTATTAAACTAAACCGTCCCATTCTCAGATGACTGATAATATTTTTTCAGTCACCTCAAGAGCTTAGCTTAAAAAATGACTAAATCAACAATGAAAGTGGTTCATTTAAATAACACGATTCATAACTTTTGTGTTGGTCTTGTGTTGCCTGACATTACATCACCCCTGTGTTAGTTTTATTTCTTTACACAGAAATGATGCATATAAGCTTAACTCCTTTCCACTGTGCATGGCATCATATAAAAGTAAAGATGAATTTGAGGTACATGCTTCTCAGTAGATTTGACTGACAATTTGTTATACAGAGGTTAAACCTGTGCTTATAAACTTTGTTTGGATACATTTAAGGCTTGACCAATTTTGTTTTACTATTAATAATACTAATAATAATTAGATAGGATAATTTAACAACATAAATGTGCTATTTGCATGATGACCACCGAAGTCAGGTTTATCATTTAATACAGGTCTGGTTATTTAAGTAAACAAACTTGTTTCATTGGAATCTCTTTTACAGAACATCCACAATCCAGAATCATACATAATTTATTCATAGCCATAAATCAATATGTATATATTACTTGGCACTGGTGAAGAAAACTGAAAACAGTACTTGAGTAAAAAATAAATAAGAGCAAAAGATGGGAAATGGTGGATTAAATTCAAGTTTAGGGCTGCAAGAAGTTTTTGTCAGAAAATAGTGAAAAATGTCAATAATTCCATAAACTCAACGTGATATCTTCACATGTGTTATGACCAAACTACAGACCAAATTCCAAAGGTATTCTGTTTCTTGTCATATATAATAATCTGAGAAAAACAGCAAATCCTTACATCCGAGGAGCTGGCACCTGTGAATTGTGGATTTTTTGCTTGAAAAAACCATTTGATTATTAAAATAGTTGTGATTCATTAACTGATGTTTGACACCAAATAGTTTCAGCTCTATTCTTGTTAAAACATTATGTTTGCAAGATTTTACAGGATATCTTGATTTTCAATGACTCACTGAAACATGTCAGAGCCCTCAGGTGATATTAACATGTTTAAAAGCCTACTGTACATAGATCATTACTTTGCTCTTTAATCAAACATCAAATAAAACTTATTTTAATAAGCAACAAATAACTAAATAGCAAATAATAAACCAAGTATGCCACATGCATAGATCTACTGTATTTAATCACCATTTCTAGTATTTACAGACACTGCTGATTTTCTAAAAATGTATGCCACATAATATATTCAAAACTCAGCTTCTGCATGCTTTGGTGCAGTCCCGTATTAAGGAGGTCAGAGGAGCGTACCTGGGAAGCTGGCAGTGAGGTGCTCCACCAGAGCCTCCTGGTTGACAGGCTTGTGGGCCGAGTTCATAGCAGAGATGGCCAGGCACAAGATTTCCCCCAGCGGGATGAACTGTGACTGGCTGATAGGTGACATACTGATCGGAGACACGTCACCTGCAGGGGGAGGAGGGGAAGGAGGAGGCACAACTGTTAGATCATGAATGAACAGCAGGCGCAGCGTGTGAAGCTATGATGTAATGGTCAAACCGCAGCAGTTTACATGCTGCCTGGAAGAGCTCCACCCCTCCTCTCTGTGCTGCCTTTAGCCTCTCATTCCTCCTGTTTCTCGTAGGTTAGCAAAGCGAAGCAGCTGCTGCAGCAACCGTAGCGTGCGATCACCCAAATCTTTTTTGCAAATCTCGTTATTTAATTCACATCATCTCGCCGGCATAAAAGGAAGCTTCCACAAGCAAACCCAACATATTTGACATTTAAGAAAACAACTGACTTTAGCGCCACATTGAGAGCTCACACACAGACATTCTCTGTTGCCTTTGTTAAATTAAGCAGGCTTTGCTGTCAGCAGTAGTGAGATCATCCTACAACCAGACGGCCCGGCTTCCAGCCCCTCTGAGAGCAAACATCAAGGTTGTAAAGCAACACATTGAATTCATCGCTGCAGCAACTATGCTGTAGCTGACCCCGTTTTAAATGACCTAAAGCTGGTGATTGATCGAGAGAATCAGGCGATACAATGTAGAAAACATACCATCAAAGCCTGCATCTCTGATGCCTAACCTAACATTAGGTCTCCTGGTGTTAACAGATAAACAGCAGAATTAAAGTTGCCTTATTGATCACTGTTTTGAAGTTTTATCATTTGGCTATCCACACTTCATTTACCAAGCTGAAATCTGTGCAGGGCCCTGCCTCCTCACCACACTCAGCTGAATGGTCAGTTAAGCTACACGATGACGTTATCTCTTCTTAGTATCACAGGCCCTTCAGCTTTACTTGTTTTTTTAGTAAACATGAGAAAAGCTGGATCTACCAGTGAATTGATCCAAAAAAATCCCTGTCTGGTGCTTTTATAGTACAGTATAGTATCTGAATGAGGTTGTAGTATGTATGTTTCACATCTTACAATGAAGCAAAATATGCAAATATTTATAATAAAAGGGACAGAAAGGATCTGATTTTCTTGGTGGGGACATAAGTTCTTGAAAAAAGATTTTGTAATCTCAACAAACGCCAAATGTGAATCTGTCACAAAATCTGGCGCACAACTGAACATTTGGGTACTCAATTTAACAATTTGAAAAAATGAGCTTTTGCTGAATGCACATTTTGTCAGTGGTTTTATTTATATTTCCAAATATGGGTGACTAAATATGATGGAAATGGGAAAATATGTCAGGAGGTAAAAAGGTTACAGAGATATGGACCCAACAAAATACAGTATTGAATTTTAAATGAGTGTCCAATAACAAGAGAAAGCTTTAGATTAAATAGCTCTCAATATTTCTCCTTCCCCATTTTTATTTAACCATATTTGATACGTTAGAAACATAAGGAAAATGGGAAGTTGGCAATATTTCCTACTTGATAACACAAACATTTTGTCCACTTTGAACTCTGCCCTTTGACCCCAAATCAAACTGCCTTTGCTCTGCGTAGAGAGAAGGTGGAGCTTCTGATGGTAGGAGTGTCAAAAACTCACCTGGCGCACGATAACTTGGCGGGGACGGAGAAAAATGAGGAGCAGGAGGGGGAGGAAGATGCTGCTGCTTCTGCACACGGATGTCTTTCTCACTACGAGAGAGATTGTGCTCCAGTGGGCGCTCGGTAAGCTCTGAGTTGGGCCAGGCCCGTCGCAGATTGCTGCTGCGGTTCTTCTTCATTGTGACCCCTTTACCAGGTGGCTTTCACCCCCCGGGGGCTTGTGGGATAAGTTGGAGGGAGAGGGGGGAAGGAGGGAGGTGGGGAAGGGGGGGGGTGTGCAGGGGGAGGTCGACCAACCTCAGGCTCAGTGCCTCCCCCGCATCAGTAAGAACGTCCCGCTAGAGCAATCACACACCAGACATGGCAGGAACCAGTGTGCACCTTCACACACATACACACGTCTCATTTACATCCACGAGCAAGCTACAAACGACTGTGTTCGCACTGTGGGTGGTTGTCATCGGCTGCTGGGCTCTCCCAGGCTGATCTGGAGCGATGGCGGCGGAGGCGCAGGTGATTGCGCGAGGCATCACCCTTTCATCGGCATCAGTCCCAGCCACCATTTGTAGCATCCCCATTTGCATGCGTAGGGAGGCACATTACGTAGCCGCTCTGATGTGGGAGGAGGGAGTAGGAGAGAGGTGGGGGGGCAGGGGTAGAGATGAGGGAAATGGGGCATTGGAAGCCAGGAGGAAGGTGAGGAGAGATTTCAGTGGAGGTTTGGGGATCCGCTTGTTTCTTTTGAGTAGAAAGTAACACGGGAAGGAAGGGAGGGGATGGATGGATGGTCAAATATTCAAAGCTTAAGAGTCCCAGTCTTCGACAATAGCTCAATTCACCACAGGAGTGCTCGACCGATCCCCGGAAAACAAAAGAGCCCACTTAAAAAAAAAAGAGAAAAGAAATAAAAGCTCCATTTACCCTAATGGGCAGTGAAGCCTCAATAGTGTGCCAAGCACCGGAGACGACACGTTCACCTCCATCTTTAACCGATCAAGCACAAGACCCCATCGTCCTTTCGACAACAGCACACCAGGAGAGGGTGGGGAGAAAAAAATGGAGAGCATAGAAATAAATAAATAAATTTCAAGAATAGATATCCACCGTTTACCGCAATCCAACAGAAGAGGCTCCTGAGCCTATCGCCGTAGCATCCATTCATTAACTGGGGGGATGCAAACTCCAGTCAACGGCAAATCTCTTTCAACGCTAATGCTGCAGCTGCTCCCAGCACCTCCAGGAAGAGAGAGAGAGAGAGAGAGAGAGAGAGAGAGAGAGAGAGAGAGAGAGAGAGAGAGAGAGAGAGAGAGAGAGTGTGTGTGTGTGTGTGTGAGTGTGTGTGTGTGTGTGTGTGTGTGTGTGTGTGTAAAAAAAAATAAAAAAGTGTGTATGCGCGCATCCGCCTGCTGCGCGCGATTCTGCGTGAGCATGCATGCGTCTGTCTGGGTGATTGAGGCTGAGGGGAGGGGTGGAGAGGATGAGAGAGAGAGAGAGTGAAAGAGAGAGATCGAGGACATACATAAGGCAGAGAGGAGAGCAAATATCAACAGCTTGAAACACACACAAGAAAAAAAATATTCAGCCCTCAGATGATGTCCAGGGAATAGCGCAGGCTCTGAATCTTTGGCTGAATTCTCATCCTTACCCTCCTTCCTCTCTTCTTCCCTCACTCTCTGCTCTTGAAGGATAAGGGGCCCCTTAAACCACCATCCGTCCTGTTTGAGTCTCACCACAAGCTAAAGACTAGACAGGGCTACAACGGAAGGGAATCGCTTTAAAGGTGCTGATTTGTGTCTGTCATCAGTGCTTCCCACCGGTTGATTTCGTAACTAATACTGTGTGGAGCTGTCAGTGAAAAAGGAAAAATCCCAAAGCATCACCTTGATCACGTCCAGAGTGGCAGCTCCTGCCAGCTGCAGACTCCTGCTGACTCACGTGCGTGGAGTGTGAATGGACGGTTGGAGGGACAGAATAAGGAGCAAAGTGAGAGGGCAGGACAGGCCACGGGTTGGGGGGGTATGGTGTCACAACCAATCTGCTCCAGTTCACTGATACTAAAGAAGAAGGAGAGGAAGGGAAGGAGGGATGAGGGGGAGGAGGAGGAGGAGGGAGAGCGAAACCACGCCAGCCATTTTATTTCTCAGTAGTGCTGCAACAGCCTTTGTTGCCATGACGACGCAAGCCGATGATCTCATAGCTGTTACCTTTGAGTGCTGTTCCCTTAAAGAGCCAGTTACTCAAGATAGAAGCAGACAGACACCACATATGTGAGGACTGAACTGTCTAGTTATGTGGAAAGAAAATACTCCTGCATCGCTGCTGAAGACCTGAAATCCTTCAAGACAAACTGCTCCAAACAACTCTATTTTAGTCCAGCCTTTACTTCCATGACGAACGTGTGTCACTTTGTAAAACACGTTATTATGCATCTTACAACAACTATAAGACACAATTGCATTAACTGAGAGAAATAAATAGCACTGAGCCCTGACAGTGGCAAGACTTCTTCTGAAAAATACATCCACAGTAACTACAATGATATGCTGGATATATCCCAAATCCTGCTGACTCCAAATTTCAAACAATTAAGAGTTGAGACGATTTTTGGATAATTGATTAAGCAAAAATACTTGCAGCTGAGAGTTTATTTTGCAGGTAAATGGTCAAAGCCTAATTATTAGATCAATTATAATATTGTTGTGATGTTTGTTGTTGATGAAAAGTCTGTGGATTACCAGTCAGACAGACCAACATCCATAGAGCCACCACTAGCATGGCTAAAAATGTTTGGAAGATACATTGCATTGAACTCTCATATAATGTTATAGCTGTGTGACAATTGTCTTTTAGTGAAAGTACATCAACTAAGAGTACAACAGCAATAATGTAGTGCAGACTGGATGTGTCTAAACACTTAGTGTTACTAAGAAATTACCAATAAAATGTGATTGAATGAACCCTGCATGCAGGATAAATCCTACACAGATGTTGCATTGTGTTTGGATTAAAATATCAATGGTGGGATAGCACCATGCTGCTGTTAAAAGACAGTAGTTCTGAGCTAAAATGTGTGGCCTGTTACAAAGTCAACCAACTTCCTTGCAAACAGGTTCATTTCTGCTAGTGTCTGCCCTCCAGTGGAACATTTATGACAACACGTCTTTTTTGCAGTTAGCTCTCTAGGCCAGAATAAGTGTACACAACCTCCTACATAACATATCTGACATTATATGGCCAGAAATCTCTCTGCTGCGTTAAACATTTCCCCCAATTATCTACTGGGACCATCCCTTTCCTTCCAGTGGAGACCTTGGCTATAGCAGGGAATGCAGTGCCATAGTGTTTTCATGAACAAATGCTCCACTTTTCCTTCCTTAAAAGCAAACACTCCTCCCAGTCCATTGTTTATATCCTGCTAACGGATACAAAGTCCCTCAAATAATCAGATTGAATTGTCAGTATTAAAAAACACTTTGTTTCCACATAGCTGAAAATCCACAACATTTGTCTAAATGTTGTAATCCAGCTACTTTTTGGCTCCCAGCCCTAATCAAACCTTCTCAGGCAGTTTGCGGGATAATCTGCATTATGTAAACATGTAATTCTTACACTCTTTTGTGCATAGCATGTGTATAAAAACACTCTTTCAGTTGCATTCAGTTGTCCAAAATCTTGTTAATAAAAGACAATATAGTCATATCATTTCACAAGTATCCATTTTGCCAAATGCTGACTTGCTACACACAGTTAATGAACAGCTTATGGTGCTTATTTGAACTTGTCTCATAAACTTAAATCTTGACACTACAGCTGAGTCACACAGACACTTGCAGCTTATACTAGAAAATCAACTCTGCAGTGGTTTTTATGTGTACATTTTCTTACTCTAGGACATTTTCCATAAGATTAACAACACCCCAAAAACGTTTTGAATGATCGAGCTGTTTCAGGTGATCTCAAAGGAGGCAAAATGGTTAAAATGTAACTCCTGGTTGAATTCTCCTGTTAAACTAAAGATTGACTTTGCTGCACAATAATGTGGTCCTGTTCTGAGTTGATTTCAAAGACATCGATCTGTCTTTTGTAGTGGACAACTTATAACACAAATATGTCTCAGTATCTCATCTGCATGTGGAACAGCACTATATAAGCACTGTTGGTTTTGGCATTATAGAGTCTGGTGAGTTATTAGCTTTAAGACAAACATTCCACAGCTTATCAGTGTGTTTGCTTCAGTAGTGTCAGTGTAGTAAATTACACTTTGTCTGGTAGACAGACAGAAAAAAACAGCGGCTCAAAATCTATCTTAAGATTTACCTTTGGGCTATAACAGCCCTAGCTAGTTGAAGTGTTTCAATACAATCAATGTCTAGCAGCTCAAAGTGGAAACTTGATAACATGAACGGAGCTGTAGAGGTGTTTGAGCAGTCAATACACATTCAAATTTACAGACTAATAAGAACGATGTAGATTCTGGTCAGTGTTTTGCCATAGCAGTAGGTAACACAAGTTAAGACAAACAAATTGCTTAACCCCAAAATTTGAAAGAATATGGGAATAGCGTCACACCAGAGTCGAATGCGTACAAGTCGTTTTTTTCATTGTGGGGTTTGCTTACACTGACTTTTTCTGTTTTCTCTGCTACAGTACAGTACTGCTCACTCATGGAACTGAGGTGCTATCGTGAAACAGACATAAGGTACACACACACACACACACACACACACGCACACACACACACACACACACACAGATAAGGAAGCATATGATGGGTGCAGTTGCTGACAATACCTCAAGTCATCCAAACCTGTCCCAGCACATACATGAGTTATAGGCTTGTCAGAAGAAGATAAGTAGGAGTGTGGGAATGTTAAACTGGAGTAGAACTGGGCCCAAGTCCTGTCTCCTCTTTCTGAATGAGTAAACCTACCCAATATGAAGCAGCTGAGGTTATAAGGTGAGATGCTGCCTAAACTCCTCCTCAAAAGTCCCAAACAAGCTCTGTAACATGTTGGTGGGATAAATAAAAATCAATTGTGAAGTTTTTTTGTTTTTTTTTGCAGGGGAAGTAACAACACTCATTCTACAAATCTCAAGTTCTTGAAGACATGTCCAGGGGTCTCATTTATAAAACTGTGCGTAGGATCTTTACTTAAAGTGTATGTAGCAGACAAAGCCAAAAATGGCGTACGCCAAAAAAAAATCAGATTTATAAAACTGTGCGTATGCACATCTGTAAGCACTGTTCCCTTTATAAATTACAGATTACCCGTGAATCAGCCTGTTATCTGCCCTGTACACGCCCATTTTTAAAGGTGTTTGGTGTTTTTTCTGCCCTCAACATCTCCTTTCAGGCAGTGCGGCAATGGTTATGTGTAGGGTTAAGGTTAGCAGCCTGGAAGGTGACGTTGGAGGGAAAAAACACCATCAAGCCATTTTTAACCATAAATAGTCAATGCAAAGCACCTCATAAATTTTGATCAGTATGTTTATGACCCTGGCAGTTTCGTTATGCCGAATCATGTTGAATGGTGGTGGAAAAGCAAAAACCTTCTCAGAAGCTCGGGAATTGCTTTAAATTGATTTATAATTTTGGTCTGTTCTTGCACAGTGTAGGTAAACCTGATGTATAGACTATAGTCTATACATCAGGTTTACCTATAACCTATCGGGTACCTATAACTACCTATATATACACAACGTCAGTATACCAGACCTATAAAGTTGAAGATTATATATAATAGTTGTATAACAACACCGTCTGCCATTTCCCTCAGGAAACAGCAGGTTGCCCCCAGAGTTGCGAGGACCTGTATTTGGACCGGGATGGCACGATTCCGGCGCGTTGCCCTCTCTACTGGACCCAATTCAGTCCATAGATCCAAGAGCACAGCTTTAGGGAATTTAAATTGCCATATTAGCCAGTCATTGCCATGGTCCCTGAAGTCTCTTTCTCTCCCGATTCTTCCATTGGCATAGTCCTCCTGCAGAGCCAGCAGTGCCATCATGCAGCATTACGCACGGAGTCACACCAGTATTTATATGTTTACATATGTTAAACAATTAGAGTGATTGTTATCACCTTGCCAAAATCACAGCATCAACTAGTGGTACCCCCCCATACAATTTGAAGAAGTCTAATAGACAAACACTTTTGTTCAAGCAGGTTTTATCACAAACAGTATTAAAGTTTGGATCGATAACAACGACATTTTAGAGTTAGAGAGTTTAACGGCTGTATATTCAGACTTTGACATTTGATTATAGAAAAAATGTGCGTGAGGCATCAATACTTGAAAATATTGAGTAATCTTTGTTCCCACATTTACTTTCTGCAGTCTGACTTCAGTTCACGACCTCATCATCTGCGTCGCCAGTTCCCATTGTCTCCAAAATGTGCGTACGCATGGGTCAGAGTTTGCGTGGAGGACAGCACATTTTCCCGTCATGTTTGTTTTTTATAAATTACAACCTTTGCGTGGTAAGTGGCGTACGCACATTTTCAGCCTTATTTTGTGCTTATGCCACGTGCATAAATGAGACCCCTGGTCTTCAGAAGTAAGGCTCTTGCAAGTCTTTTTGGGTCTCTGAGTGCTGAATGTTAGCATTTGAGCATTTGATTACCAGTAGGTAGTTAGCTTTTTTTATTAAGGAAGTCTAATTTAGATTAAGATCTCTTTTACAAGAAAACCAAGTACAAACAACAATTTAGTCATCATCACAAACCCAGTCACATTAATTCAAACATTCACAAGTGTTGTTACTGATCAGTAAGTAGAACTTGAAAATATTTCAGAGGAGTTGGTCTTAAAAGTTGAGTTTGTTTTGCAGTCCATTCCAGTAGTAAAATGCACAATACCTGAACCTAGTCTTCCCCAGTTGAACATCATTCAAGGTGTGCAGCTCTTTTTCATTGTTCTAGGATTTTATTGTGTAAAAACCTTACATGTGGATGTTTTTGCTATCAAGTCTCAGGTCAGCTCAAGTTTTTAGGATATCAAGTCTCAAGTAAGTGAATCTGAGCTGAACAGTAAAGTCCATGTCCTCATTTCTGTGACTTTTGTGAAGTGTGATTCAAGTACAAGTCTCAAGTCTACTGCTGGACAGACACATACAGTGTAAAAGGAAATACTGCCAAATGGTATGCAAGTTAATATGGCTCAGTGGAGTTCAAGGTTCAAATCAATTTATTTGTGGCATCTAGTCGACTTTTTCTGACAGATTGTGTGTCCAAGATTTGTCAGATTTAATTACATGTTACTGCCACTGCATTCTATTGTTACCACTCTTTACTTCCCAAACGCTTGCTTTTACTGGTGGATGTGTTTGCTTTTAGGGCATATTTTTTGTCGCCATGCTGCAAGCCACATTTCTCATGCAAATATAGGAGTAACCATGGTTTCCAAAGCATATTTACAGTGCTGTCTCTAAAACGCTTTCCCCATTATATCAAAACACATCCATGCAGAATGAAATTAGGTGGAAAGTAACTAATCTTGTAAAGGAGCGGTCATTTACAAGATTAGTTGCAACTTTACATTCTACTGTTGAGCGCAATAGCATGAGTATGCTTGATTCTTAACAAAGCCTACCTATGCACTTGATGTCAAAGCCCTGTGGTGGTTTTAGGGTCCGTCTCGTCCATCCGTTCCTGAGGACCTGGAGGTGAACCTCTTTCCCCTGAATCAGCAGCACATGCTCATCTATCCAGCCGAGGAAGAGGATCTCAGACAGCGCGTGTGTCAGCGCCTTGTTCCAGAAATGCTGCATGTTCACGGCTTTGAAATTAGCGAATACCTCGTAGCCTGTTTGATGCTGTAACTTTACTGAGAGCGCGGCCGGTGGTGGTGGTGATGATGATGGGGAGTCCTCTTCGTCTTCTCTGCGACGCTGCGACAGCACCAGAGCCACAGAGTGCGGAGCTACTTGGAGGAACTTCTCCATTCCTGCTCCACTCGAAGTTAACGGTCGTCCGCGTGAAAGTCAAAGAAAACTACTGTTCTTTTACTGTACGGCATTGTTTAGACCACGCGTGTACGTTTCAGTCACCAAGTTGCCTGACAATCTTAACTGGTTCAGACATATTAAAGAAATGGACAACCGAGTAGAAGAAACACGCTAGGCTGATCCAGAGTCTGCAGCACGACGTTAGAAATGTTAAACACAGGTGCTCCATAAGCAACCTGACTCGCCATCCGCTGCAGCCAACTAACCCAACTGTCAAAGAGTATTAGGGCCTATTTTCAGCGACAAAAGAGGCGAGGACATGCTGCGTTCATGCGCCACACGTAAACTTCTACTTTACACTTTGCAAGACCACGAGTCAGCAAGTCAGCCTGTTTAACTAATTTGATGCTGATCTAATAGTTATCTATAACAACAGACAATTTTATAACTCAAAACATCAACATTTTAGCAAATGGGACAAAAAAGCCAGAAAGAGAAACACCTGCACGATTTAGTGCAAAATCAACTTTAACTTTAGCTTTGTCAGTCAACAAAGCGAAATTTGTATCAATGCAAGGTAAAACAGAACAGTAGTGCATACCTCATAATAAAATACATTATAAAATATGCCACACCCCACACAAGCTCAAAAACTACCACAGAGTTCAACCAACACCATCAAATATAAGTTTCACAAAGGTAGCTAGCTACCTTAAAATGCTAGTGTTTTTCACGGGACTTCTGTACTAGATTTATACGTTTACAAAGCAATCCTGGACACTTGATTGTAGAGCTGCAATGATTTGTGGATCAATCGAATAGCCAATGAACTATCAAATCATTAATAAAAATGTTTTTGTTTGCACAAATCACACAATTTGATAGTCTGAAAATGTGTATGTGTGCAAACAATCATACAATAAAGTTAATACAATCATGCCAGCAAGGAATGATTTACTTTTATTTGCATATTATACATATATGCAAATAAATAAATATATTGCATATATATCTCAGTAATATAATAATAAGGCGAAATTTGTTAAATCAACTTCTAATTTAGAGGAGCATATTGTTGGTGTGTAGGTGTTAAGTGTCAACAGTGAGCCTTTGCATTCAGCACATCCAACAGGTATCCTACTAAGTGGCCTGTTTGTGAGAGATAGTTTAGGTGCATTTAAGTGCGTCTGTGCTGGCAGCTTAGGAATCTGAGGCCCGGTTTTATTTGGCCCAAGGCCTCAGGATCTGGTGGCCCAGTTCTTCTCACCTTGACGCATGCCAAATCTGATGTAATCCTGTCTGTTTACACTTGACAGTGTGCATAAGTAGATCCTTTAATGTGTTTGTAGAGGTTAACAACACTGGCAAGTCTTGATGGGAAAATGAGGACTTTTAACTTTAGTAATATACCCGGCAAAATTGATGATAGTCACTACTTTAAGAGCCAAAAACAAAATCAGTAACACATTAAATGAAAAGTGTTTATTTTTTCAGAAAAAGTTTACACCAACCTCACAGTATCACTGCTTACAAAATAGTGATAAAGAAAAAGCCAAAAAAGTGATGTTCATAGCAAAGTGTAGTATTCTGATAAGACTTAAAAACTGGATTGTCAAACAACGGCAAAATTTTTTTTAACAGCAAAGATGATTTTATTGCTGTAAATATTGAAGTATTTACTCAAATGACCAGCACCTGGTTCAGTACACAATCAAATGTAGCTTTGTCTGTTATAAATCACACAATGTTGATGCGTATAAAGGTTTGACTCACAGTTCCACAACAGTCCATTGGACATGTTTCCAGGTTGACTGTAATTATCACAGCAATGTGAAAAGGCATTCTATTCACCGTTTTGTCTTTAAAAAAACACAAACACATGAGCTACTGCCTAACATGAAATGTAAACCTTGTGTTCAAGTATGAAAATATGCCTCAAATTAAAGCATTGTGCAAGTGGGATGGCTTATGCATGCTATGAAGCCTGACACAGTCTAAATTGCCATTAACAGGCAACTGTCCATTCAAACAAATCCCTAATGACAAAATGAAATACACTAAAAATTGAATTCTGAGCTTTAAAAACCAACAGACCACAAGATAGCTTAATGGATGTTCCTGAATTTGTGACACACTGCGCTTTAATGTATCTGAGTGAAAATGCAGCATTCATTTAGGCTTCACAAAACTAATCAGGTACCAATTTAGTGAATTATTCATTATTTTGGTTGTGCAACCTTGATGCCAGATATCACTACACTGACTCAGTGGAAAAAGGGGGTAAAGAAAAGAAAAATACAGGCACAGAAATGACACACATGATCCCTTTGAAACTGATTATCAACTTGCTTAGACACTCAAAATAAAATAAACTGATGACTCATAAAAATGTTGATGCTGGAGGGCAGGAAGCCCATTCATGGTTTCATGATTAAACACATATAGTAGATCAAGCTTCCTATCAAACTGGCTCCCAATGTTTCCCTGAAATGTGTACAATTTAAACAGAAAAGAGCCATTCACTGAAACAACATGGTGAGCTTGGAATTACAAGGTCAATTACATTATTTTTAGATTAATGACTGTTCAAGTCTATTACTGACATCCAACATTGTCCAAAAAAACAACAACTTTAGGTGAAATGTTAAAAAAATATATACTAAATTGTTTTCCTGCAGGGCTAAAAAAATGGAATGCCTTATGTCTCAAAACTGTACCCGACACAGAAAGAACCTTATGTTGCCAAGCTTATGAAATGTGACTTTGCATCTCTCATAAATATGTAAGCTGAGATTTAAAGAGATATTCAGTCAGACAGTAAACTAATTGAAAAACACCACATCATACTCAGGCTTTCTTCTGCAGATGAAGGCTGAAGTCCTCTGATGTAAAGAGGACATCAAGGAGAAAAATACCACTCTTTGGTCAGCATTGATACAATGCAAGGAATTTGTTTCTTTGCATGAAAGCCTGGTGAATAGGAGACAGACTCAAACTCTACTGCCACCTTGTGGTTCACTCGTGTCATGATGTGCTGGAGCTCCACTTCTTTTCCATATTTGCTGATCATGTCACAGAGTGACTGCATAAACCAGGACCCGGTCATAGTGTTCCTCCATGAGTAGTAGCCTGTAGAGAGATGAATGATAGAACACTAAATACAATACATAACAAAACATATACAAAAAGACCTGTGTTTGTGTGTATGAGTATTAACCTGGGGCTGTGGAGAAGGCATAGAGGAAGTCAGCTTCCACAGGGATCCTAATGCCATCTTCTGCACTGTCTGCTTCAATCCCTGCATCCAGATCAGTGCCTCTGCAAGCCTACTCAATGTGCACACAAACAAAACAAAGACTAGATTAGACATTTTAGCCAAGCATAATGGTAAGTTAGTGCAGAAGGAAAAAAAACAAGAAACTCTTATATACCTGAATGAAGAACAGTTTGGGCTTTCCCACCAGGGATTTGCAGCGATCGCCTCGAAAAAGTGATGTCAGACTCTTAAGCTCTACTGATCCATCCGTACCAAAGAACACGCCCTCATCTCCATGACTCAACAGGACACAGATGAATGAGGCGTAACAGCTGTGATCTTCCTTTGATACTGAATAAAAAAACATGCATAGTATTTCATTTATTTTTGTATGAGATGATATAAAAGACAGAAGGTGAAGAGAGCCTGTGTGTGTGTGTGTGTGTGTGTGTGTACGCATGCGTACTTGTGTGTGTACACATTTTTTATGAGTTCTGCCTCAGAAGTTAAACTACTTACCAGAAGTTAAAACCTGATTCATCTGCTCGACTGACAGGTCGTTGTAAACCTTCACTTTATAACCCAACTTCATAAACACTTTCATCACGTTGGCTGCATCTACATCTGTACCATTACGTTGATTCATGCCTTTGAAAACAAAGCAAAGAGGATCTTGTTACTTGAACACGATGAAAACACTATTACAAAAACATTTTTTTAAGGACCCAACATCTCATAAGCACAGGCAGTTTAACTATTGAAAGGTGATTTCAAAAGGCCATGCTAGACGCAACAAAACCGTTTCCATTTGGATTCAGTTATGACAAGCCAGTGGTTTTATTGTTTCATTAGATGCTGTTGGTACACAGGTTATTTGGTTGACGTGCCGCACAGAGTCATGGATTCAGGTCGATTTGTGAGTGGACTTTAATAAGGGGGGAGAAAACTAAACCCAAACTGCACAAACCCGTTCTGTGATGGTGGGATTTTGGAGTGCACCCTTTCTTATTTAGTACATGATGTCTGGTTAGCTCACATAAGCTCCATTTATCTATCACCTAATCAGCCAGAAAAAGTGAAAAACCCTTGACATGTGTAAATAATGAAATGATTGATGGTTGACGGGGACATTTGAATAGAACCGTTAATGTCATTATTAACACCTGTGCTTTTCGTACTATGACAACTCAAAAGGTCTGTTGTTATAAAGGTGATAAAATCTTGATTTTCAATAATTCCTCGCAATTAAATGCTGTTTTAATTTAATTTTGAAATTAATTCTATTGCAATTCTCTACTATTTTTTTTACTTCTCTTAGCATTGTGAACACTGTTGAACTCAGACCTACTTTACCAAGTTACGTTTTCTCTTTCCTACAGTTTTTAATGCATCTTTTTATAACAAAGTATTGATCTGACTTTTACTTACGGCATAAAATTTCTAAATTTTTTACAAATGTCAGACTACATATAGCCACCCATCCACTGTCTGCCTCTCTAGTTTGTTAGCTACAGTACCTGGTCACCTGCTCTGTTTTTTAAGAGTGAGACAGTGGACCACAACTAGCCTGCCCATAACAGGAATATGTTCTTGGTTAAACAGGCTTAACCACTGATGTGGTTTACCCCACTCATATGATGTACTGTACTTCTTGTGGAACAATGTTGACCAAGCAGTCATGTGTACTCAGTTATACCTGCTTGACTTGTTTGTAAAACACAAGTCTGACAGCAAATGAGACCATTATACAGTAACTCTATTGCCGAGCAGACTGAAGATGTATTTGCGTGCGTCAATATCCAAGGTCTACTCAGACAGATAATAGAGGCTCTTCCAATGATAGCATATACTGCTCTTCAGTTTTTCAACCTTACATTACACAGTGCTACTAAAGAGTAGGCAAGGACTAAGGTCAACTCAAGCATACAGTACATACATTATCTCCTATTGTAACTATTGTAGCCATAAGGCCTTTATATCCAAAGAGAAGCAAGCACTGAAAAAACATTCCCTTTATAGATAATTTTAGGGGCAGACATGGCCATGCTTCACAAAAAGATTATAAACACCCAAAGGACACATATGGAAACAGCTGTAATGGCTGTCTTACTGTATCCTGCCATGCTAAAGCAAGACTACCACAATATCCAAGTGACCAGGCCATTTCATTAATATATAGAGTAACTGTTCCCATATACAGATCACAGTCCACAGCAAACTTGGAAGAGGAACTAATCAAACCATGGGATGTGATGCATGACAAATCATACTGCAAGTCATGCGTGTACCTAAACCTCCTGAGGAGCCACTGACAGTATGCCTTGTAATACAATGACATGTAATAATTACCATGACAAGATAAAGCACTAACAAATAAACCTGGTGTAAACATTAATATTAAAGTCAGTAAGAAATTACACTAAAGCGCAGATTGCATAAAAGCACTTTTTAACCACCACCTGTGAACTTTACTGGACAGTCTTTACATATGTATATGCGAGTATGGCAGTGCCGGCTGTAGTGATCCTACGGCTTGACCACGTCAGTTGTAGCAGCAGAAAAAACTCATTTTTTCAGCTCTGCTGCGACTTTCCGTTTACATTTTTTTTGTGTAACGTTAGCTTCAGTATGGCAACCTGGCTAAAATATATGCAGAGGGCATGTTGTACCGCTTATCCAGTGTATTTGTCAAAGCCGTCAGCCCAGGCTTGGTCACAGTACTGAGGTGCATCCTTTCTTTTGCGAGAAACATTTACTGAAGTGTGTTCAAATGTCGGGTGGCATTTCGCTTAGTTGACACCCTGGTGTTTGGCTTTTTAGCCATGTAAGTATCGTACATGGCTTTGTGGTGTTTTTTTAAAAGTGGTGATAAAGGTTAGTGGTGTTTCCCCGTGAGGGAGCAACATTAGCAAGGTATTTTTTGCACAATACGTGATATTTGCAGCAACTTCTTCTGCAGACTGTTTTACTCTCTTGTAATTGCAGCCCTTGCGATTAGAAAATCTAATTTTAACATATTGCAATTTAATTGTAAATACAATTAATCGTTCAGCCCTAGTATGCTGCACTAGGAGTTATTGAATTGTCTTACAGTATACGCAATGATGCATGCACAAGAGGATCAGTGCAACTGCCTGCTTGTTTCCAAGTACTGCCAGAAAGCTAACTTGCACATCTAATTAACTGCCATGGGATGTAGTTAAATGGGGTCCACACGGCAAGAGTAAATTGGGTCCCTGAGCATACCCGTTATAGGAAATTTCCCAAGTAATATTCCAGGAAGGAGTCCCCTTCTCCAGCTATCTGACAGGGATGTCATCGCAACTAAATAGCCTAGCATAAGTGAGGGACCAAGCAGAGAAGCATGTGTACACCAACTGGGAACTCAACAGGGACACCACAGGCCCCTCTACAGCCAGCTAAGCTCTAACTTCTAATGAAATATTTAACTGCGTACATTTGAGCCAACTGACCCATTAACTTTGGGCTACCCTGTCGGTTTAGTCTATAACTAAGCATTTCAAAATGGCATATTATTAAATGCCAGTGTGGCTCTTTGTGGACTTCTGCAAAATAACCCTGAACCCAACACCAAGAGAGAATCACCATATTATTAAACAATTATTTTGATAATAATTTAGAGTATAAAATTTAACAAATGGCAACTTGTCATTTGTTAAACTGTATACTATAAATTATGAATAGGCATTGTGAGAACCCAAGAGTTATTTTGTCAGACTAAAAACCAAAGGGTATTTACTATTTAAATTACAATGATATAGAGTAAAGAAAAGCAGGTAATTATGTTTTACTTTACATTGTTAACATATATTTCTGTTCAAGTGTTACAGTACTAAGTAAAACGATATGGATAAAATCAAATATCAGGATATTTTTGACCAAATACCTCTATCGACACAACAATTTTGTAGTGTTGACTATTGGTGCTTTCACCAAAATATTTACACAACGATTTTTTTCATAAATAATCATCAGAAATGTGGATATAATGACTAAGTGGGTAAAGGCAAATAATAGAACAGTTACACCAGTCTGGTAAGTTCAGAAAATTACATAACTTTACTGTAATGCAGCTTTTAAAACCAAGAAGACACCACTTGTGCCATATTACGATATCCAAAATCTAAGATATCTATTCTCATATCACGATATCGATATCTTGCCCAGCTTTATTAACATTAGCAGTTTCAATTTAAATAAGTGTCATCTGAAAACAAACTGACTGCCCCCCAGAAAGAACAGAATAAACACCTGTTCTTTTGTCGAAGTTCTTGTTGTTGATGATGATGCACTGGCCGATGCTGGGGAAATTCAGACTGTATCTGAAGCTGTGGCCGCTGGGCTTGGCGTCCACGTCCATTTGGGCAGAAGCGGACAAAGACGACTCTGACCTGAGGGACAACAAAACCATACGTCTATAATTCAAATAAAATAAAGAAATAGAAACAAAGAAATAGGTAGCTAAGTTGGGGAGAAATTCAGTGTGAGTTACAGACCTGCATATAGTGCTAAATATATAGCTAACATGATAACACACTGCTTAAACAGTTTAGAATTACAAACAGCTAATATTTCATAACTAACCTAACGGGATAACTATTATGCAATTATTAACTAGGCAGAAAGTAGTTTGGGATATTAATGAAGAAGAACCGCTTTCTCCGTCACTGCCTGCTAACTTGCAATCGACAACAATGAGCTCCTAACGTTGGAGATCGCTAACTAGCTAGCTAACTGATGTGACAGTTGAACAAACCGTGACTCACTGTTGTCCACTGGCACTCTTTGCGTCTGTGGAGTCTTCTCCGGTTGCATTTCGCGACATATTTCTGATTTAGGAAATTAACCGCAACAACAACAAACCGAGCAGGCGACAACTGGTAAAGTCTTCACTTCAGACAGAGGAGATAGCTTGTTAGCTCTAGCCGCGCCTGCTGATAAACAAAGATGCTGATGTCATACGGAAACGCACTCGTTGTACACCACAACGCTTGCTGGTGGGAGAGGCGAGTCCCACTGTAATACCATATGTCTATGGTAAACACAGGCACAAACTCCCCCTGAGGGCGGGGATAGTTTTGTCTTTTCTTTTTTCTTCTTCTTAGAAATGCCATAAAGTCATATTTTGACCATGCTCAAAAAAGGAATTTGGATTTTTATATTGTATTTATTGTATAACATTTTCTATTATCACTTCAACCCCACACACGTTGAGCTCAAAAAGATAGAATTTTGGTACTAAAATCTTATTTTTGTTGGCTGAAAAGTAATGATATTAAATACAATAAATTTGAAAATACTGAAATTAGTCTGTAATATACCAACTGTGTCAAAGTTTCAATTTCAGACTGTAAAAACTTTACCAGGTCGCTAAATCCCCCGAATTCCCAGGCCCTAAATTGATGTAGCTTTTTTCTATTTAAGAGTAGATTTAAAACTTTTTTCTCTCCTAAATATTCTACATTTTATCCTGGTGTGTCACTTGATGTAATCATAAGACATTCACATAAATTATAGATGCATTAATTAGATATTGTCTCAAAAAGATATTACTGTTTTATAAGTTTGGGCAACTATTATAGTTTTGTTTTCTCATAAAACTAATCCCTGACTAATCTAAAGCCTATATAATTAGCCAGGCAATCTCACAAGTAGCCACCCATAAGTGGAATGTAACTTTGTACTTTGCAATGGAACTTGTACTTTACCTTCCATTTTATGCTGTATACTTATTATACTTGTAGTGTATGTAGTAGTTAGTTACTAGTTTTCAAATTAGGATTTTTGTCTTCGAACAAATCAGTTTATACATGGTATGTAACAGACTAAACTGCAACTGTAGAATAAAAAGTATTCAAAACTAGCTCCATATCAACCAACTAAAATACCCCATTAATATAGTATAATACTCGAAAGTGGCCATTTTGCAGTCAGTCATTTTATTTTTGATACTTGAGTACACATTGCTATTCTACTTCAGTGGTATTACAAGGTGGTATTGCCACATCTACTTCTGTAAATAATCTGAATACTTCTGGTGAATATTAGTTAGCTCATAATTGTGGTTTATCTGTAGGCCTTTTTCACAGAAGATATTTTGATGTCACTGTAGGAAAAGCACAGGTGTAGGCCTACTTTAAATAAAATGAATGACGGCTGAATTTCATTTAGCTGCTTTAGTTTAACGGTCCTGTTGTAAAAGGCCTTAATTACCCCATGCAAACAGTTCTTTCTCCTGGTATAACCTCACAAGTTCTGTCTTTGTAAAATTACATCCACCAGCTACAGGATGTGCCTACAACTGAGTTTCTTTTTCTTTAAAAAAAAATCTTTTCAAAACACCAAAGAAATACACTTCATTACCATTCAGACTTTAATATTGTCAACCTACAACATAATCCTGTTAAAAAAAGAAAAAACTGCATTGAAGGACAGAGAAGTTGAAAAGTATGTTCAGACCAGTCAGTATATTTTCAATAATGTAAATATGTTTGCAATTAGGACGTTAGAAGTTTTAGATTAGAAGTTTTCAAAACAAACACAAAATGACAAACTTCAAGATTTTATATATATATATATATATATATATATATATATATATATATATGTATGTATGTATATGTGTTGAAAAAGACAGGACAGACATTGACATAACCCTGTCAAATCAGTTATTCAAGAGAAGTAGAGTAGCATCAAGCTGTACATTCCTCACACACACACTCTTTATCATGTGTTTAAATGATGCATGAAGCAACAGTAAATCCAGAGTGAATCATACTTTGAGATGGTTCAAACAAAACAATTTCATTATTTTAAATAAAGCTATCCCAGCTGGTAGAGGGTGACTCATGTTAACAGGATACTTTTAGCTCAGACAAGAAAATACATCCAGTTCTGAACAATGAAAAAGAAGGGAAAAAAGCAAAAGTGCATCACCGCTATTATATTCTCTATTAATATAACCAGTTAATATCACAATTACTTTACTAATTAATGTATTTACACAGAAATCTTTGCAATATTTTGTGATCTTCATTTTCAGTGCTCTCCTTTTAAGTACACTTAAATATAAAATGAGATTAGATTTTTCATCAACCACACAGTCCTTCCACTCATATGACAAACAACCGAGACAAATACAATGAGTTTTTGCAGTTGAAGCGATCTCGCTTTACACATTTCATGTTGTGCCGCATGTTTACGCACTGAGGCACTCTTATTGCTGTCCGTTTATAAAACTACACTCGCAACACACAGCGACTAAAATAACCTACATCAAGATTAAAGCTGTGATTAATACGTTTGAAGGAAACCAGGAAGACAAAAACACTTGCATCACATTTTACTTCACAAACCATCAAGCCAGTAGAAATCAGCACACAGCTCTGCTGCTCTTAAATTAATCTCAACTGTTCAAATGGTGAGCCTCAACATTTGCTTGCAGAATTGAAATTGTTGATCCAGGTATTAGTGAGGGTACAAACTTTAGGTAGGAAAATAGGTCTACAGAATTAAAACAGACTTATCTTAAACATAAGGATTAGCATCAATCTCAATCTTACAAGGCTCTTACTCTTAATAACCTGGTCAACTTCTATACTCTTAGGAGCAACATCCTGTTTGAACATGCCCAGTTCACAAAAAAAAAATGCATCTGCTAATGCATCTGCTGCCATCCTGTCAGGGGTGGACCCATAGAAATACATTCTGTTGGGCTGTTGCCTTGTAGTTAGGGGTTGTGGTTTCTCACAAAACAGATTTTCCTAAGGCTTTGGGGGTCGACAGGACAAAAAATAAATTGAAAAAAAAATGAAAAACTGGAGAATTAAAGTGTAATAAAGTGACTGTACATGTAATTTACTAACTAAAAAGCGGCCTTTAGTTCGTCTTGTTGCTCTTTAAAATGAATTGTTAAAGGAATAAATACAGGAAAAAACAAACCACAAACCAAAAGACTGTCGAATGTTTTACATCCCCACTGTTGGCAATAGTGCCATTGCTATGCTATTTATTTTTATTTATTTATATTTGCATTGGTACTTTGGTTAATTTGGTACCACTATTTCAATTAATTTAGTACTCAATAGCATATTAATTAAATAACAATCTATTAATGTGCTACATAGAAATGTCATTTTTTCCCCAATAACAAAATGAATAGAACAAAACCCATTAAATTGTATTATATAGTGAAAATGTTTAAAAATATTCATAAATATTTAAGTATGTAGACCCACACTATTGTATAGATGACCAAACTAGACTTAACCAGGCCAAAATATACGTGGCATCTATCTATGAATCAAGGACTTGTATGTGTGTCTTCCAAATGATCCCGCATGCGCAAAAGACGTCAAATACAGCACACTGTTGTGTGAACCTCTGTACAGCAGCAGGGGTGGGCCAGTGTTACCAACTTAGTGACAAATCTAGCAACTTTCTGTAAGAATAAAAAAAATAAAAATAAAACAAAAAGACACCAGTATTGTCTGACGAGTGTATTTTCTTAATACATCCATGGCGTGAGGTCTTTGTCTCTGGCGGCGGCCACAGTCACCTCTCTTTGTCACTTCTGACTGAGCAGCAGCAGCGAGGCTACAGGGGCTTCATGTAGTGGGCCAGCACCTTGCATGGGAATGGATGAATGAGGGGCAAATTGGAAAGAGCTTTGTCAAGGAAGATAGATAGTCGCTATATAAATGCAGTACATTTCCAATCAGACAAGGGGTTTGAGAACGCTTTGAACGGGCATGCCACCCGACAACGCTGCAAGCCATAATACTGGGAACCTAGTGTTTTCTTTTTCAAAGATTTTTTTGGGGCTTTTCCCTTTATTAAAATGACAATGGATAGACATGAAAGTGGGAGAGAGACAGGTGTCGACACGCAGCATAGGGCTGCAAATTGGATTTGAACCTGGGCCACTGCAGGACTCAGCCAACATTGGGTGAACGCTCTTACTGGGTGAGCTAGAGGCCAAGCCAGGAACTAAGTGTTTCTAACTGAATTTTCTGTCATGTTTCTGAGAATTTACACGATAAAGTCAAGAAACAAACAACTCGGAACCACGCAATCGGCCCATTCCAAACAGGCACATGCTCCAAACGGGCACTGAAGTAATTAGAAATGAACCACTTTAATATCTGGTCTTGGGGGACTATCAGGAAAAAAGATTTTCAAAACGGACTAGTTGAGTGCAAAAAAAAAAAAAAAAAAAGGCTAAGATGTTATGATATACTTTGTTTTCCTAAATTAGCACCGCAAATTACCATGAATTCAAAGGCAAATTGTTAGTATAAGTGTTTGTGACACAAACAACAATTGTTGAAATACGCTATTAATTACTTCTTTAAGAAACATCATTTATCTTTGTCAGGACCACAAAGCCCATGCATCTATGCATTTGATGTGGTCTGATATTGAATATTTACTGTGCGAACTATTAAACACCATTGGGGATTGTTAAAGTTTGACTCACAGCGGTGCTGTGCTGCAGAAGTCATAAACATCATTCACATGTTAGGTAGTAGCTCACTCTCCCTAAGCAAATCTTGTATATCATAAGATGTCATCTCGATGAATTATACCTTTTGACAACAGTGCTTTTAAAGAAAATGCATAATGACATTACAAGAATAACCTGCTGCCAAATGCAACTCAAAAGGCGCTACCAAAGAACCCGGGGGTGCAAGTAGTGGACCAAGATAAACATCAGTGTTTGAGAGGCAGTGAGAGGGAATTCTGAACACTAATCAGCTACAATGTGCATTGTGTCGAGGTGGAAGTCCAGATGCCCTTAACCCTGAGCAAATCACTGCTGGAAAAGGGGGGCCAAGTGGGGTAATCAGTTGAAGCTACAGATATTGAAGATGGGTTGACTTCAGGCTTAATTCCCCACTATAGCTAGTGTAAGGTTTGTACACCGCCGAGGAAGACAGGCCGACTCAGCTGGAATCAGAAGATGTCAGGGCACACATCCCAGCTGCCTTGGTCTTTCGCCTCCCAGTAACCGCCCTTGTAGACATGCAAGGTCTCTCCGGAAACGGGGTCATCCAACTTCTCAAACCACATTGCTTGGTAGTTGTCTGGATGGGTGCCTAAAGAAAAGAAATCAAATCTTTTATAAGGAAAAAGCTTTAGAGGGATCTGAAGTGAGGGTTAAGAAGCCACTGAGCCATGACAACACACCATGCTTAAATTAAGCCGATATGCCCCCAGATGCACCTTCTTTCAAACCAAAAACAAATGAGGCAAATTGCACATAAGTAGTAGTATGAAATCACCGTTTTGCTCATATGCCATAGGTGGAGAGAATCAGGCCTCTACTGCCCCAGGACCACAGTACACTGAGCAATGACAGAAAATGCTACTCTAAAATATTCAAGGTTCTAGGTTTGTGCCAGTTATACAGTGAGCTTAGTCTTCTAAAAGGCTCCCTAAAGTCTACCAACACAAATCTAAATAACTAAAAACAGGGGGTAATAGATAGCAGCACTGAGGTTACTTGCTTTTGACTTGTGCTCCATAAGGACCTTCATTGCCTTCCACTAAGAGATCAAGTGGCAAAGGATGTAAAAGGGAAATGGTGAACAGAGGAGTTCTTAATCTAGATTAGATTAAATGACTAGAAAATGTGGAATAATTGCACAGTATGTGTTATGTCATTATCAGAATACTTGCTTTGATAAGGGGCGAGTGATAGTCCATAAGGGGCTGAAAGCAGAAGAATTAAGGATGAATCCTTGAGAGTTTGGACAAAAACATTTGGCTATGATCTCTGGATGACTGATACAAAGAAAGACAGACAGTGGATGAAATGTAAGAGGCTACTTGCATGCAACAGGCGTATGAGGGGGAGAGTCCTCTGTGTCAGCTTAACACCAGCAAAAAAAAAAAGACATGTAAATCCACCACTCAAACAGTATCCCAAATCCAAACAAGTCTGGTTTATGTCCATTTTAGAAGTGCTGCGTGTAGGATATTATGCAAAATGCCATGATGGCTAAAAATACTAATAGTCTGTTAAAATGCTACACAAAGCACCTTTAAAAGTACATACTATGGTAAGCTACGACTTGATACTTGCTTTCATCAGAAACCTCATTTGCTTCTGTGCCAGCCTCCACTGCATCAGCTAAATGGAACAAAATGGATGAAGGGATGGTAAAAGTGTTTAAAAAGATGATGTAGAAGATATTTAGCACCTTCCTGTTACACGCACACGCACACACACACACACACACACACACACACACGCACACACGTTTTGTGCATCTACAGTTTATGTATAGCATAGATAAAGGGTGGGAAAAGACTAAAAGAAGAGTACTTGCTTTTTAAAGGTGAATCATTGATTGAATCCTCAGTGACAGCTTAGGGTTGAGACAGAGGCAGGCGGACAAGGTATTAGAGCCCGACCGAGGATTTTTAAGGCCGATACAGATACAAATATTTGATTCTTTAAAAACCCGATACATAGTTAAAAAACGAAAATCCAGAAACATGTAACAAAACAAACAGATTTGTAGTTATTTATAAAATAATAATTATATAATTTTATCATAATATTAAGATCATAATAATTTGTTTTATCACAACAGAACAGAGGAACATTGAAATATATTAAAGTTCTGATAAATAAAATGTATAAAAATACAAACTTAAGATATGAAACTTAAAGTCCTTTGAACAAAAACACAACAAAATATGTGTTGCCAACAGGAATGTTGTAGAGTGGCCTCTGGTGGACAAACTATGCAATGCCAATGCTCATAACATGGTTGACTGTCCGTTTTTATATTTTAAATATTAATTTATCAGAATCTTTGTTATTATAAATGATTCAGATGAATGAGTATCGTTTTGTTTTGATCGAACATTATAAATGCCAATACCGATAAATCTGGAAATGCCTGATATCGGCCTGCCGATATATTGGTCGGGCTCTACAAGGTATTCAAAGACAGACAAAGTGGACAAAAGATGAATGGACAGAAGAACAAGACAAATAGATAAACTCCAAAACTAAGCTACTTCCTTCTCTTTTTTTTTTTTTTACCTTCCTCAGGTGAGCTAGCTTTAACAGCCTCCCTCTCTCTTTCTCGGCGGACAGTGCGCTGTTTCTCTTCTAGACGCTGTTTCTCTGCGTTAGCCTCATCCCAACGGCCATCCTCCATCAACCTCTGGTCAGGGCGTCGTCGGCTGTCTGTCGGCGCCACTCCCTCCTCAGGATCATTGAGCGTCAAGGCCAGTGAGGAGAAGAAGTACATGTTTTCTGCTCCCTCTCTGTAAAGTCATCACCATAAAAGACCAGAGACACAAAGCTACGACACATTACAAGCTCCAATACTTTACAAACACAACTTCCACTTTCTCAATATTACCAAAACTCACGGTAAAGGGTTCTTTTTCCAGATTTCTTTGGCTTTGAGGGTCTGATAGACAGTCCTCTGTTTGCCTTCAGTGCCGTTCTCGCCTTTACTGCTCTGCATTACCCTGGAAAACTCCATCTTCTCATCCCAGGTTCCTGATAGCACATAATGGGCCTTCCCATCCTTATCTGTTACTACTCCAGTTACCTGGGAGACAAACTCAGCTTTCAGTCAAGACTGTAAACAAAGAGCCAACAGTATAGGCAGTACAGGGATTCACATTCAACTTCCACTACACACTTTCATTGCACTACATGCAATTCATTACTACAGCTCTGCTGTTTATTCTACTTTTACAAAAGTTTAGAATATTTTTGTTGACCTGAAATGTGTAAATTCTATTATATTTATCACTAAGGTCATAGCTGGTTGGTGTACAATGGACTACATTATATTGAGATGTTCCTAATAGTGATTTCCTTCCCATTTCATTTTAATTGATTACATAAGCATACATCTGTGGCTATAGGGTGCTATATGACTGAAACAACAATATACTGCACAGAAAACTAACCTTTCTTGGTACATCTCTGGAGAAGTAACTGTAGGGAGCAAACTTGAGGTGGCAGCGATCTCCTGTCCTGTGGTTCACCACATCTATCTCCCCTGACTGGAAAGGGGACAAAAGAAAGACTCAATATTTTGCTGTTGAAGACTTAAAAGGATAAACCAAGTAGGATTATAAAACAAAATGATCTATAAAGACATCTATCCCTACTTATCCCCGAATGGTTAGAAGTCCTACTAATCCTGAAAAGTCAAGAGTGGCGTTAAGGTTTTGTCAGCTTTATATTTACCTGGTCAATCCATAATTTTCCAACAATGATGTTGTGTACTGTTGTAGTCACTTTCTTCCAAGAGTAATGATTATTGGTCTTGTCAAACAAACACTGGATAGAACCTGGTGATAGAGAGGGAATAATGTTAGACCTGGCAGTGGTCATTTTTGACCTGCTCACCCGAAATATAACCATCACATATGGCCAGCACACACTCACCCAAAGGCATGATAGAGAGATATTTTCCTCTAAACTTGCTGGCCAGGGTAATTTCTTGTCTGAGGGTCCAGCCCTTTTCAGACATGGCATGGTGAGCTGCAGCAGGGGGGTGGTGACTCACCTGAGAAGGAGTAAAGTGAAAGAAGAGATAGCAAAGTCAAGATTTGACCATTGCAATTATGCATGCTTATGTGCTATTATGCATACATGCTTGCATTGACATCCTTCAAGCATGTTTATTTTCCCAGTGTGTTTTCCACATACCTGTTCACAGAGGGAGCGGTAGCCACATTCCCTTAGCCGATCAAGCTCAAAGGTTTCTCCCAGCAGAGGATTGAAGGGTTTTCCTGTGCGGTGGACAGTGGTAGAGTAGGAAGAAACTGTGAAAGCGGCCACATAACACATCTGCTCCAGAGAACTCTGACATTTAGCAGCTTTATCCAGCAGCTCGTAGTACTCCAGGTCTTCAGATAGACGTTGCAGCATTGAGAGGGGCTCGTTGAAATTCACCTAGTAGGTACAAAATCACAGAGAGAAGTAGTTTGATTACTTCTGATTCTTCTCCAGAAAAGCCACTTGGATGCCAACATGAGTAGAGGTTCCTTACTGGCATTGGTATCTTTGAGAGCTCCTTTCCAATGCAGTTCTTCATAATGCTCCACAGATTGAGGTAATAGTTGGGTTTGTCAGGGATACGAGTACGTCTTTGTCTAACTGGCTCTAGCTCAAGGGGCTGTGGAGACTCAGGGTTGGATGCCAAAGACAGCTCATCAAACTAGATAAAGAGAAGGAAAACAGCCTCAAAGGGTCAGGTGTCTGTGGCATGTTGACAAGCAGTGAAGAAAAGTACAAATACAAATCAGAACTTGTTCGCAAAAAAACAAACTTAACTCACATTTACCGACTGATCGTCCATTCCAATCTCACTGCTGATCCCACTATTGTTGCTGCCAGATCTCCTGGTGGGCAGATAAACAAGAAGGCGTACAATTAAAAACAAAACAGCACACAAGAAAGAGAAAACAATACGAAAAGGAAGAATTAGAAGAAGAGATTAAGAAATAAAAAGAGAACGAAAATAACCTGTGATACTTGGGATCAGCAGGAACAGTAATAAACTCTGCTGGGTCTTCCATAGCATCAAAGAACTCATTGTCGTCATCCTCATCACTAGCATCACCTTTTCCTGGAACACCACCTAAGGTGAAGAGAGACAGTGATTGTTGCAGGTACATAGTATAGTGGGCATGCAACATGAGTCACATCAAAGACAGAAGTTTAGTTGAGGATGAGAGCCTTACCTTTGCTACATAGGGCGGGATTGCTAAATGAAGAGGGGAGAACTGTAGCTCCTCTGAAAGCTCTTTCCAAGTGATTGTGCTGTTTGGCAAGCTGCTCCAGAGTCTCCTCCAGCCGTATCCTCTGGTCTCTTTCAACCTGTAAAGCCTTCTGCCAGCGCTTACCGTGGTTCTGGGCCAGGGAGAGGAAGTCTCTACATGCCTTGTGGAACATGCACAAACAAGAGCAACATTTCAGCAAAGGAGTCAACAACAATGTTGTGCGAATCTCAGTGATTTACACTTGGGTGACTTACATTAATCATGGCATTAGAGGTGATTCTAAACAGTGTGGCTCTCTCTGTAACTTGTCTCATCTTTTCCCCCATGTCTGCTCCGACACGAATTCCCTCCAGTTCTGACAAAGACCTGTGTGCGTGGAATAAAGTCATGAACGAATGAGGGAACAAAAGAAATAGGCAATCCAAAGCAAGATGATATTTATATTTTTTAAAGTAATCAAACTGCCCAGTCTGATAATTGATACCTTTGGAGAGCAGACCCATGCTTGACAATGAGATCATTACAGGTGTTGAGGTCCTCCACCTTGCTGCCCAGTGTGCGTAGTGTGGACTGGATTTCTAAGTTACGGCAGCCTCCACCCTGTCCTGAGGTGGGTGGCACTGCAGGACAATCGTCACCTGAGTCATCTGAGGGAGAGAATGGAGAAGATAATATGACCAAAAACCAAAAGAATTTAATAAGGAAATGCTTTACACCAAGTAATACACATATTTGCCTAGCATAGGTGCTGCTGTATAAGCCGTTTAGACTTTTCTATGCATTTTCATATTCTTTCTCCTGCATTTTCCAACAGATTTGTTTTCCCTCTCACCAGATTCAGCCTGCATTCGGACGGCCTTTGCCTTGGCGAGCTCCAGAGCAGTGATCCATCGCTGGCGCTCTACTTCAGAGCTGGCCTTCAAGTGGTAGGTCTGCGCACCTCCGTTGGAAATGACAAAATTGCACGAGTCCTCCACAGCAATATTGGCTGTGGCCAAGTTGATGGTGCCTCTGCATGTGTGACCCATCTCTGCCTGGGTCCTGGATGAAGAAAATAAAGGGCAGTAAAATGCAGAGTTTTGGAATCCCTGTTTTGTAGAGATAAGAATTTTTATTTTCTTGAAAAGCAACTAAACATACATGCAGAGTGCTTAATAAGTACTAATTGGTGTACACTTCTCATTTAAATGGCCTTTAAATGCTAAATTAAAAAATTGTTATAAATGTATTATATAACACCCACACCCATGTTAAATTTAAAACACATTCCTTGTATTTAATGCCCCATTCCTTACACCTTGGCTACCTGTGGAGCCTGGGAAATCCCTTTTAATTCATTACTTATAATTACAAATTCAGTCATATACATGCAACGTACCTGTAATAAGAGAGCAGTCCATTGCTTAGAACAAACCAGCGTCTCTGGTAACCTTTAATGTAGTTAGTCCATTTGAAGAGCCAACCCTTATACGTGTCTCCAGGGGTTGGAGTAGGTGGTTTAGGCTCTGACATCACAACAGCCTGTTGTTTCACTGGTTAAGGTTTTAGCCTGTTGAAGTAGTAGTTTTTCTACATTGATTTGAAGTGATTGAATTGTTAGATGCTATTGGTTCAGTCTGCTTAATGCACACAACATGTGGTTGCAACAGACACCACCATCACAGAGCAAATTGGCTTAATGTCAACACCACTAGCATTTTGCATTAGTTCATTGCGTCATCCTATTATGACATTAATTAACTTATCATGAGCTATATAAGAAATGTGCTGTTTTAACTTTATTGTTAAAAATCTAATACGTATCTCTCTACTAAACCATTAAGTAAACGCCGGCCTGCTGTTAAGGTTTTTTGAATACTCAGTGACAAGTGAAAACATTTAATCGACACTTAAATACTAAATACTAACCTCCTACTATTGGCTGCGATTAGCTGAATTTGTTACAGCGTTAAAATGAATGCTAAATTCATCAATTGGTCAATCCAAATTTCAGAACGTAATTTAACGTGATGTAAATCCATCGAAACCGACCAAAATATGCATCGGGGATTCACGCACTGACCTGTTTCTATAACGTTAATGTTGCTATGATAGTTTTCCTCTTGGATTTAACGTCAACGTGGAATCTGCAAATTACAACAAAACAACCGATCCGTGCGGACATAACTCCCAATAATCTGTTTAGCTAACGTGAACGTTACTAGGAAAAAAGACAGCTCACTACCGGTCATTTGACAGGATGATGGGCAAGGGTCAAGTAAACACAACCTGGATACTGTGAGATACTTCGAGGAACAAGAGGCAAATTCCAGACATCAGAGCTACTTAAAACAGTGTCCGTCACTAAGCTTGCTGCTAGCTAAGCAACAGGAAGCTGTCAACGTCCTAGACGACGCTAACGATCTTGTTTAACTCTTTTGGCATGGCTTTGTGACATTAAGACATGATAATGTATTCGTGAAGTTGACCCTTACCGTGCAAGACTTTAGCTAGTAACGGTGTTCATGTCGTGTTGGGTAAAGCGATGTTAGCTCACCAGTATTAGCTTCGCTAACTACTTTCATGGGTATACAACAAGAGCAGCTAGCTACTTGCTTGCTGTTTGCTACAGGTCCTTCTTCTTCTTCTCTGAGGCTTTACGGCAGTTGGCAGCCGAAACGTTGCTGTACTGCCTCCCTGTGGTTATATCCTCGTTATTGCATTATTGTCATTTTTTAATGCGTGTTATTAGTCCAGTGTCTACACTCCAATATACTATTCCTCTCTATACACTTGCCTCTACTTGCCCTGTTTTCCGTAATCATCACTTCCTCGTCTTTCTTCTGTATATGTCCCAGTCTCTGTCATGAAGCTTTCCTATATATAATATTGTAATTCACTGTTAAGGTTGCTGTGTCCAATTCAAAATCTGCTTAATGCGTTATTCCAATGGTCTGCGTTTTCTTTACATGAATGTGATGGGACCCATGTGAAAGTAAGATGTCTCCCATGACTAAATAAACTTGTGAACACGAGTTTATAAAGCAGATCCAGATGATTACTGTCTTAATGCTTGCAACTGCTGATATATTGTATTACATATATATAATAGGCCATACCACAAATAATTTAATAAAATTGAAAGGGACACTCTGCAAGTCATCATCACCCACCACTGTCATGTGCCTTTTAACAAAACGTTGCAAAGCTCCCATCTATTTAAAGTATAAACATCCACCCTATTTATGGACAGTCCTATGTAAACACTTGTGGAATGCATATTTCTAATGTGGGGTTATATTCTTTCTAATTTGCTGTTTATTAACCAGATTCAAAACCTAACAGTTACGTTATTGAATAAAATTTTTATAGCATTGCTACCAGCCTGTTTCCTGTGAACAATTATCTTAAACATTTGTGTAATCAATGTACAATTTGAACTAATGAAACCCCAGCAGTGGTAATGTTAATCTGGGTTTAAAATCTTTTTAATTTTGTTGTAAACTATATTTACTCTGACATCTCTCCATTAGTGCATGTATAGGTAGAGCATGTTTGTGTAATTCAGGCCTGTGTGTAATAACAACAGTGTTAATTGTAATTTTGCCTTGTGGGATTAATAAAGTGCAGATTATTATAATTATTTAACTTAAAAAGCTGTTTTTAATTACAAACTTTTTTGACAAATACTTCTTTCCAATGTTCATTATTACTGGACCTGTTCCTAACCTCATGTGTGCAAATAAATTGTGCAGTAGCTGTCATGGAAGAAAAAGGCATTCAAAATTATTACAATAACAAATTTAGGTTCTCATTTAAATACTATTATTGTGACAATAGTTACCTTCTGAGTTACTCTTCACCTTGTAAATTAGCAACACAGAAAATATTTGTCATTTGTATTAACTTTATTGGACAAGTATTTACTACAACAAAGCTTGTATGAAGTAGGCATGAAATTGGAGCATTTACTTTACTTAAAACATCCTGTGTGTATGTGTATCTCAATGCATGTGTCAGTGTATGTGTTCAAGATAATTAACTTCCCCCCACCCGCCTTATTTAGTGATGTTGTTTGCATTCATACTCTTCCCACTCCCACTAAGCACAATATATGGCGTTTTCTGAGATTTCTGCTTCTCTTGAAGCAAAGCCACCGTCCCTAGAGGAGTATCACTGCTGCTCATCTTCTTCAGCAGTGCCTCTTCCTCCAGCTTTTTCATCCTCCTCTCCGTCTTCATCTTTCCAGACCCTTTACCATGGAATCGATGTGAAAGCTGCCTGAAAGCCTCTTTTGGAGTGAGTCTTCGCCCAGATTCATCCACATACTCAATCTTGACGTCAGGCTTATAGCCATCCTTATCCTTGAAATCTTGAGTGAAGCCTCTGTATTCTTCTCTGCGACTGTACTTGTCATCAAAGCCCATCTTGTCCTCAATGCAGTAGTTGTCATTGGGCAAGGCACCTTTTGTTGCCCTGACACGGGCTACCTTCTGCATTTCAGTGTCCAGTAGACCTTTGTTTTTGCACAACAGCAAGGCAGCGGCAAGACCGGATTTGACAATGGGCTCTTCATCCAAAATGGTGGCAGAGGCTGTGGAGAAATCTGGCTGTTTCTGCTCTTCATCCAAGTTAACTGTGCTCCATCCAACATTCTCATCCATTTCTGAGTCTGAACCTCCAGCATCATCTTTCTCTGCTTCCTCTTCAAAGTCCATAATGTCTTCTTGGTCCTCTCTGTTGCCTGACAGCCCATATGTTGGAATATCACCCAGAGTCCTGCAAAACTCTGAGGTGGCGTTGAAAACAATGTTGTTCTTCCTCTCAGGATCATTGTCATTGTTGCCTTCAATAAGCTCTTTTATCTGCTCTGCCACCTTCTCTCCAGAGTCTTTGAGAAGCTGCTTCTGCTTCAGCTTCCTCTGCTTCTCCAGTTGTTTCTGTAGCTCCTGCTCTGCCTCATCCTCCTCAATTGCAGATGGTTCAGGAGGTGTAAAGTCTTCATCGTCACTTATGTCCATTTCTGCCATCCTAACGTCATCGGACATTTGGGGGATAGCGTGTGGCAATTTGCTCTCCTGCTCCTCCTCCTTTGCTTCCTCACCCTCTTCCTCAACCTGTCTGCGGCCTCGACCGCGTGTTCTAGAGCCAAAATCAGTGCTGCGAGTGTCATCAACGAGAAGCTCGTCAACAGCTGGCTGCTTCTCCTTCTTCCTGATCTTCCTAACACGCCGTTTTGTCTTTTTAAAGCCCACCATTTCCTTGAGTGTGTAATACTCTGAGGCGATAGTGAGAGCAGGCATGTCCAACGACTGGGCCTGGTTTCGTAGAGCCTCTCTCATGGCTTGAACCTCCCGCTCTCGCTCCCCATCAGCAAAGCCCCCTGTCTTCAAACGGAAACTCTTTTTCTTTTCACCCTCGATTTCTTCATCATACTTTGACAGTACAGAGTGGGCTTTAAACGTCACCATGTCATCCACACTCTCCTCTTCTTCATAGGGTTTATAATCTGGCTTTTTCTTTTTTAACTCCACATTCTTTTCTGCTTTTTCCTTGTCCACCAGTCCCACGTTTACAAGCACATCTTCCTCCTCTTCAAGCACACCTTTGTCTTGTAGGGTCAGGATGACAGTCTGGCCCTCATTGAATGAATCCACCTTGTGCTGCACTTTGAGTCCCTTAAGATCTTGAGATGTGTAGGCATCCTTCTTGCTTTGTGCAAACTCCTCCTCTATCAGGCTGCTCACACCAAACTCCTCATCCATCTCTTCCAGAAGTTTGGCTCTTTTCTCTGCCATTTCTTTTTCTTTTGCCATCAGTCTGCTTTTCTCAACCCAAGCAGCTGCATCATCCAGCCAGTCCTCCTCTGCTAGGGTCTTGACTTTTCCCAGTTTCTTATTCTGGATGCGTTTTTCTTTCATAGCTGCAAGCTTTTCTCTCATATCTTTCTGCTTCTTGATGAGAACCGGGTTTATGGTCTCAGCCACCATGGGTTCTTCTTTAGTGCCAAGTTCCTTCTTGTTCTCATTTAATTCCAGAGGTTTCAGACCCAGCTTGGCTCTGAGTTTGTTTGTTTCCTCAATGCTGAGAGATGCGTCTCCGCTTGCAGACTGAGGCTGCACCTCTGTACTGCTTTCCTCATATCCAAGATCAACTTTCTCCTTCTTCACTCGTGGTTCCCCGGTGCACCTTTCGCCTTTGCTGCGACTCTCCCGTCCGCTTCTCTCCCGAGACCTAGAGCGTTTCCGTTTTTCTTTATCCCGAGTCCCATCACGGTCTGCAGCACCTCTTTCTCGGTCCTTGTGGCGATGTTTCTTATGTCGGTCCTTCCGCTCTTCTGCGTCCTTGTCGCGGCTTTTTTCCTTGCGTTTCTTGGAGGATCCCATTATTTCCTTTGCAGCGTACAACAGTTGTAACTAAAAAACGATACTGTTGTTAGTATACTCGTTTACAGCCAACCCGTTTTGTTGGATAACGGAAGGAAAGATGTTGCTAGTTTTCCTTCGCTAACACTAAGCTCACGTTAGCTTTGAATGCTAAGTGGCTAACCGACGACACAACTCACTTAGTGCGTAGGCAAAAATGAAACATTACATTCAGAATCCGGTATTTATCGACGTAAAGTGAGGATGTGGAAAAATACTTAGCTATAGGTTTCTTTCACGGCAATTTAATCACCTAACTTCACGCTTAGGGACACAACAATCGTTACGGCGTCGTCAAACACCGAACAACTTACTGTTTCCTGCAAATACACTTCCTGTGGTCGAAGAAGTAAATGTTACGCATACTGCCACCTGCTGTATGGAAGTGTTTAAATCAGGTAGGATCACATCCATAAGCTGCTGCTTCGTTTTTGGACAATATTTATCAAATGGATTTTACCAGAATCAAAGAGAATTTGTAAAACCTCTATCTACTGCATTAGCTAGCTAGTAATATAAAGTGCTGCTTGGCAACGAGAGTTCCTTCACCTTCTGAATGGTAATATATAACATTAGCTAGCGGTCCCTAATTACAGCTAAGCTAACTTAACATAACTAAATATATTTTAACCTGCTGCTGGTATTGCCGTTAGCTAATGTTAATATTGGTTAGTCACGACAGTTTGCAAACCCTAGCTTAGTGCGATATCTAACGTCACGATTAGGTTGAAGTTTGCTTTGTTAACGTTAACGCGAGCAGATATGCTTGTTTGCTTCAACTTTTATCGTAACATTTAAAGTTAGCTCCGTGGTGAGCAGAGCAGAGCAGACTAGCATGCGAACAAGCTAGCTAGGTAAGACCAGCGAGCTACCTCCGCAAGCTTGGTCACTTTCGCTCCTTGGTTAGCATGAAACGATCTTGTTCGATCGACACAAATTACGCTAGCTGTGTATTGTGGTGTTCGATAAAACGTCAACGTGAATGTATGTAGACATTCACCAGCGGGTTAGCAGGTGCAGGTCGGGGTTTGCGTGTTGTCATGGCGATGCGGGCCATAACTGGCGCCAGGTCACAGATGTTAAACTAGCTAGTAAAGTTTATTCAAGAAACAAGCTAGCTACGTACACTTAGCGTTACATGTTTAGCGTTTGTTTACGCTAATTATAAGTTCCAGACTGGTTACCGCTGCACTTTTTGACCGTTAAGGTAACATTAGCTGGTGTCCCTGCGGGGAGCAGAGAAAGCTCGCGCGCTGAACGGTGGAGGGAATGTGTTTTTTCCCCCCGGGAAGGATCCGAGCGGGCCACACACAAAACAATACGACTGCAGCTAACGTCAACCGACAGATCACAAAAATAGTCAGTAACATTAGCCATCAGCATCAGTCAGTTAGTATCAGTCAACCGGATGTTTCAAGTTGGTCGTGATTGTAGAGTTACAGTTTGCTAAAGTTAACGGCTGATGCTGGTAAGACGTGACGCATTTGATGCTTTAGCGTTAATGCAACTTATCTGTAATTCAAAAAATCGGTCTGCGTTAACAATCATATCAAGTTGTAACGTATAGTGAGTAACGTTAATGCCTCGTTTAGCTAGCTAGCTATCTAACGTTACTATTGGTTAAGGAATCAATTTCATAAGGTTAATTTACGTACGGTTAAAGGAGAATTTACTGATGTTTTTAGGCAATAACGATGCCTTAACTTAGAGTGACCGATAGCGTTGACGTTATGAACCCAACTAACCTAGAGTTAACCCTACTTTTTTTTCTTCATATTCTTCTAAAATGCTTTTTCTTGTTTGTTCTTGTAACGTTAGGTCAAGCTTATCACCTGCTTGTTCTGTGTGGTGATCAGTATCTCTTTTGTTGTACATTTCAGCAAGCTGTTTTGAAATTTGAAATGTCCTTTTCCTTTAACGTTTTTAATGTAGACTTGTAGCTATACATTGCTTTTTGTTCCGTGTGCTGACCAGTATGCATTTTGTTGTGAATTCCAGCAAGCTATAAGTGGGTGACATGGCAACCGGAGGCACTCCTTTTGATGACAGTGCAGAAGAGCTGCACAACTGGACTGTAACCAATGGCAGTCTGGAAGATAGACTCAACAACCTGGTTAGTGCTCATCAGAACTTTTTCTATAAGGCAATTGACTGGTTGTTTCATGGTACATTTGGGGCTCTTTTATGTCTGTCCTGTAACAAGTAAATGTCAAAAAAGATCTTTAGAAACTGTTAAATAACTAAGTTCACAGTGCTCTGTGTTATATAAACTGTCTTGTCACTATCATGGCTGTCCCAGCCCAGTTCTTAGACTATGACAACAAGAAAGGGAGACCAAAAGATTAGGCTGCCAAAGAAAGCCTATTTTATTTTAAACAACCAAATAATTATTCAAAACAACATAACACAAATTAACCAATATAACTAAATAATATAGAAAGGAAATGTAGCTGCCGTCACACCAGGCCTGCCCGAGAGAGATAGTGAACTCCTGAAGGCAGCAGCCAAAAGTAGTTTTTCTTCTTTATGTTGATTTCTTATGTAAATGCTCCTAGGTTTTGTTTATATGCTCGACCCAAGGCAAAAGCACTATTTTTTAAAATGCAATTGTAAATATGCCTTGTTTGTTTGTATATCTGTATTCTGAATGAATAAATAAAAAAATGAAAAAAGCAGCCAGAAGTAGCAGCTTCCCGACCCAGTTGCAGCTCCTCAGTGCAATCAGCACCTGCAACACAACAGACCAAATACTCTACCGAACAGGCCCAGAGACACCTAGTGGCAGGGAGACTTGGGTCGTTCCATGATATATCTGATATGAATGTTATACATGACATGCATCAGACCCAATTAAAGTAAATGTATATTATAATTTATTGCAAATGTTTTTTGCTGTTGATTAGGACTGGGGTGTTCAGCAGAAGAAAGCCAACCGATCTTCAGAGAAGAATAAGAAGAAGCTGTCAGCTGTTGTGGTGGAGAGCCGTCTGACCAATGATATTTCGCCGGAGTCCACCCCTGGGGCCAGTCGCAGGAGAGCACGCACTCCTCATTCCTTTCCCCACATCAAATACACCACCCAGATGTCTGTCCCAGACCAGGCTGAGCTGGACAAGCTGCGTCAGAGAATCAATTTCACAGACTTGGATGAGGTGAAAGCTGCTTTACTCCATCAGAAATTGTTTTTGTTCAGTGTGGTCAATATGTTGTTGTTAATTCACATCACAGAAATACAAGGATAGATTTTTTTGACGTAAGGTGGCATGAGTGATATACTGGTAGATATATTATTGTATGGTTAGTAGCTCAGTCTGTGGACAGAGATATTACAATGAGCCGGTTGTTTGACAAACTAATAACAACAACCGTTTAAAATGGAAGCCAGCATTGACAATAACGGACTGAAGATGGCTGTACCTGGCAAGTTGCATATGTTGTGGTTTAAACATTTTTGAAAACAGGCCCCATTTGCTGCAGTTTATATATCTGTTTGTAAAGCAGTTTGTAAAATGGAGAGTAACACACTTAAAAATCTTGCATTAAAATGTGTGGTAATCTGTAGTACTGAAAGTATGAGATATGGGAATATTTGACTTTAAATGCATCATGCAATGTTTTTGAGTAGTAGAGGAAGTGATAGCAGAATATCTGTCATAGTTTGGTATAGGGTTGTTTGGCTGGTTCTGCTATGTAGTTGAGTGTGGCAGAATTGTAGAGCAGTGCATGGAAACATGTAAATATTCCTAAGGCTCTTCTATGGCAGACAATGCTGAAGTCAAAGAGGATTTTATATTATTGCGGCAGGGGTTTCTACTTTTTGACTGAAAATAATTATGTAAAAACTGTTCACTAACAGTGAAAAACCTGAACACTTACAGTTCCTAGATTTTAAAAGAAAATGGCCAGATGTTTAAGTGGTGATTTGACTGAAATATATAATCTTTTCTTGCTCAGAGGAGCATCGGCAGTGACTGCCAAGGACGTGCCACAGCTGCCAACAACCAGCGGCAGTTTGCTGGAGATAACAAGAAGGCCTACAACTTCCTACCTCTGCATGTTAACACTAACAAAAGCAAGGAACAGCTCCATCCCTCCTCTTCTGCCCCAGCCACACCAGCTATCACCAAGGAAACTAAGAAGCAAAGCCCAGGACTCAGGGATACGTTAACCCCTTTGGTTCCTACCAAGGAAATGCCAAGGCTCAGCCGTGGTGGCACTGAGAGAGGGCCCTTAGCGCACAGAGAATATGGGAGAGAAGAGCTGAGAATAGACAGCAGCCAGGTAACTTTTTGTTTTGTTGTTGCCAAGGTTTTTGTAAGCTTTTTTATCTGCCACTTGATGCCTTGTAGTCTTGTAGCCTTGCTGGTGGTACTAGAGGAAAAGTCAGAGGA
>JABXJD010000347.1:0-62500 GCA_013375575.1 Percina caprodes | reverse complement strand
CAGCGCAAAATCTACCCGTGCCTGGTTTACGGACCATGGTATTTCTGTTCTAAATTGGCCAGCCAACTCCCTGACCTTAGCCCCATAGAAAATCTGTGGGGTATTGTGAAAAGGAAGATGCAGAATGCCAGACCCAAAACGCAGAAGAGTTGAAGGCCACTATCAGAGCAACCTGGGCTCTCATAACACCTGAGCAGTGCCAGAAACTCATCGACTCCATGCCACGCCGCATTAATGCAGTAATTGAGGCAAAAGGAGCTCCAACCAAGTATTGAGTATTGTACATGCTCATATTTTTCATTTTCATACTTTTCAGTTGGCCAACATTTCTAAAAACTCCCTTTTTTGTATTAGCCTTAAGTAATATTCTAATTTTGTGACACACGGAATTTTGGATTTTCATTTGTTGCCACTTCAAATCATCAAAATTAAATGAAATAAACATTTGAATGCATCAGTCTGTGTGCAATGAATAAATATAATGTACAAGTTACACCTTTTGAATGCAATTACTGAAATAAATCAAGTTTTTCAAAATATTCTAATTTACTGGCTTTTACCTGTATGTATGTATGTATGTATATATATGTATATATATATATATATATATATATATGTATGTATGTGTATGTATGTATGTATGTATGTATGTATATATATATATATATATATATATATATATATATATATATATATATATATATATATATATATATATATATATATATATATATATATATATATATATATATATATATATATATATATATATATATATATATATATATATATATGAGAGAGAGAAAATGTTTCTATTTTGCAGATGGTTCAATTCACTGCATGTTCTTTGCTCCCCATATCCCCACAAATTTCAACAGCATGGACATGCTGGCATTCTAATACATGGAGCATTTGGGGGAGCATATTGTGTTTTGATTAATTTTTGGCTACAAAGTTGTTACTTTAACAATGCCAAACAATTGCTGGACAAAGTCTCTCTACTGCATAATTTTCTTTTCAATTGTATTTGAGTCTCATGCTCTTCTTTCCACCATCTCTAGACACGGGAGAATGATGAGGATGATGTGTGGACCCTGGACTCTGCAGTGGGCTCAGGTTCACTGGCAGAGAGCACTTCTCTAAACATTGAGGTCCGCTCTTCAGATGCCTCTAAGGCAACGGTGTGTACATTTGTCGACTGTTTCTCAAAAATCTGTTGCCTTCTACCCTGTCATTGGTCTCTGTTGCATTACACAAATCCATTATAATTAGTATAAGGTAATTATATTTTGACCTTAAAAGGGAACAGGAAATGTAAACATTGCAAATTGGATCCTTTCCTTTTAAACACTGTAGGTTAGTTTTATTTGCTGTGTCAGTTCCTGACAAGCCTCTTTTACCTTTTCTGCTGAGTAGCACCGCAACACTGTTGTTGTGTTTTGGTAGAGTAAGTGTTTGTAAAGCGATGTGCATGTGATTTTTGTAGGGCGGTAGGCCAGAAACGGTGCGAGCTGACCAAAAGGAAGAGTTGGAGAATCTGCGTAAGCAGCACGGGCTGCTGAAGAAGATGCTGGAGCAGCAGGAGCAGCTCAGGGCCTTGCAGGGCAGACAGGAAGCGCTAATGGCCATGCAAGACAGTGCAGAGCAGGCACTTGCTGTGATTGAAGACACTGGTGAGATACATACCTACATTGTCACAGGTCCATTCACATGTACTGTAAGACCAGACCAGGAGAAAAAGTAGTATGCATTACTTTTCTTCCATGAATGAGAACTCAGTTAGAATCTTTTTCATAAAATTATAGTTGAAAGAACAGATTGTTATTGAAAGCCTATTTGTGTATCAATATTTTCTGGTAAATAAGTTAACTATTTCATATTTGTTGATTTACATAAATATAATTTCATGTTTAATTCATTTGACATTTGTTATTAGTTGTCACAGAAACCACAGGTAGTGTTTCAGGCCTGAGCATCACATCTGAACTGAATGATGAGTTGAATGATTTGATTCAGAGGTTCCACAACCAGCTACACGATTCTCAGGTACAGTAGACTATGCATTTGGGCTGCCATAGCCTCCCTAAAGAATATAATTATGTCAGCTAATTCCGAACATCAACAACTGTCTTCTGACTCATGCACTGAAGGATTTTCATAAGTACAAATAATACTTATTACAGCAATATGTCAATTTCAATATGTCAAGATATTTTGTAAAATTTGTTGAAAATACATAATCTGTAATGTTGGTATGTCCACCTCTAGTCTATCTCTCACTAGCCACATTACAAGCCATGTCAACTTAAAAAAACAGACAAAAAACATCACCAAGTATGTGTTTAAACTCACTAATTAATAATAACTTAATAACAAATGCATAGTTGAAGTTTTCCATTATTTATGCCTTTTAGACTAAAGCAGTGCCAGACAACCGTCGCCAGGCAGAGAGCCTTTCCCTCTCTAGAGAGGTGTGCAGGTCTAGGGCTCCCCAGGCTGTTGGTCCACCTCAACACAGGCCTGTCCTCCACTCTGCCTCTGGTCCTCACACTGGCCTAGACACAGGGGCAACAGCTGCCAGTGCCAAACTCACTAAGCTCCAAGAGCTCCAAGACAAAAAACAAACCATGGACAAGATCCTGCAGGAGCTGCATTCACTCAGAGACCAGACACTTAACAACAACTCATGTAAGAGTATTTCCAAAGTCTTTTTTTGTGTCTTTTTTTTCTACAAGAAAGTGTGGATGAACTGTATGTGATTCCCTTCAGGTCGTGGCTTGTCAGCACAGTGCAGTCTGAGTATGGCAGGATCTTCAGATTGTCCATCTGTGCTCTGCTCTAATGGGGCCTCAGCTGCTACTCCCTTTTATCCTTCACTCTCGCAGCGCCAGGACAGCTCCAATTCCACAGACAAGCTCAGGTACACACAAACACAAGCTGCTGAATAGGCAGGTCAGATATCAACACCAAGGTGTTGTATAGTGGGGGGGTTGGTGTAATATAGGGTGGTGGTGTAGTGAAACCTTGCCGCCACAAAACCTACTACATGTCCTTGTGTTGACAAGTTTCAGCATTTGCAAAAGTGTTCTTGACCAAGACGTCCACACTTTTTAGGTGTGCTTTTCTATAAGGGACTCTGTGAAATGTAGCAGAGGGGGGAATTGTGTAGACATTGTCTTGGCATCACATAACCTTTTAAATATTTAGCGTAGTATACGTTTGCATTTCATCCACGCATGTTTTCTTTTCTACTTCCTACAGGAAGCTAAAGGAGGTTCACAAGCGTTTAAATGAGCTGCGGGAATTAGTGCAGTACTACGAACAGACCTCTGATATGATGGTGGATGCCGTCAATGAAAATGTGAAAGAGAATGATGATGATGAGGAGGAGGAGGAGGAGGAGGAGGAAGATGAGACAGAGGACGGTTCTATGTTTGAGGCCATGTTTGACTCTGAGCAGGAGAACCGCCAGCCTGTAACTAACATCAGGTGTGTATGTATAAATAGATCTATAAATTAAATTTATTTTCAAAATGTATTATCATTTAATTATTCTGAATAAATATATGACTGATTGGACTTTTATTGAAAGATTAAACATATACTAGAGCTCTAACAATTAGTCAATTTATCAATTAGGCAATTTAGAGAGAATTAATGACTGTTAAAATGTTTGAAAATGTGTTTTCAAGAAAATTATGACAAACATTTGATGGTTTTAGCTTAAACATGAGAATTAGCTAATCTTTCTTACATTATAATAAATTGAATAATTTGGGGTTTTAGACCTTCAGTTGTGGCCATAGGTATTAATTCATCTAATTATTTAGTTAGACAAAACAAGACATTTGAGTGAGTTATTGTTTGATATTTTTCTGCTGTTTTTATCTACGAAATGATTAATTCAAAAAGCAAGATGATAATAGTCAGATTTATTGATAATGAAAATAATTCTTAGTTGCAGCCCTATATTATTTACAGATTTAACTTAAACAAAATTGATAAATTATACTTAAACACTGTAAATGGGAAGAAAAGGTTTGTTGTTATTGTGCTCATGTTAGAATATTATCGTGTTTAGCATTAGGTCACAGTTTGTGTAATTCTAATACTGGCATTGTAATGTAACCATAACGATCACTACACTTGATGTCTTTAGAAACCCACAGCGCAGTGGGAACTGGACAGACTTGAACAGCCTGACCAACAGGCGCAGTATCAGGAGCAGTGGCACTAACAACCGAGATGGCAGACTCAACACTGAGTGTGAGATCAACAACCGGTCAGCAGCCAACCTGCGCAGCCTCAACATCCCCTCAGCCATAGGTACACTCATGCACACGCGTACATAGATCCATATTACAGCTGATGGTAATCTTCCTGAAAAGCAAATGGGTGGCATACACATCTGAAAGTAAAAAACAAAACTGAATATAACTGTATTTTATTTGCCTGCAGCTTGTTATCTTTCCATTTCATTCACGCTTGTGTTGACAGAGGCACAATGGTGCAGACATATGCTGTATCATACTATAGAATGGAAAATTGTATTATCACCATTATAAACATGCTTTTCAAACTTGGCAACATTAAATCTCAATAGTTTGAAAACTTAAATCAGAATTAACTGCATGCGTTTTGCACGATAAAAATTCGTAGCAACAAATTCTTATACATTAGTTTGGTAATGTGACTTTTATTAAAGAGTGCTGTGGTTTCAGGAGTTTGTTACTGAAGGTTTTTGTTAATGCAAAGTTTAAAGATGAAAAGAGACCCATTTTTAAAAGATATACTATTACAAACTAACTGTTTATTTGAATCTTTGCTCTCATTTAGAGTGCCAGTACAATAGGGACACACCCTATAATCAGGTGAAGGATGACGACGACGAAGACGGTCTTGATAATGATGAAGGGGCACAGGCTGTGGCTCCAGACAGTGAGGCATCAGGGTCCAGTCGAAGAAGCAGTCAGGGGAACAACGGTGGTTTTGCCCAGAAGGTTCATCGGCACACAGCAAAGCAGAAACTCCGACAGCTTCAGGAGCTGGTGGCCATGGTTCAGGTGAGGCAGATGACAGAATGATATTAAATATTCTGTAGTGTAGATGTTTCTTCTTTATTAGTAAAATGAAAGGAAAAGATGTTATGTATGTAGGATTTGAAAATGTCTGACTTTGTCAACTCCTCTTACTGGTATTAAAACAGATGCTGGGTTAAATGTTTTTCTTTAAACCAGAAGCAAAGTATTTTAAGTTGGATTTTCTTTAACAGCTTAAGTGGTGTCTGTCTTGTTGTTTCTGTACTATAAAATGTGTTTTCTCAGCCATTATCGTAGGCTGAACACTGTGTAAATTCTATGTTTGTCTGTCTCCAGAGTGACGACACTGATGGCACAACAGCTAATGAGGATGAAGCTTTACACCAACAGCCAAATAATACCAGAGCTACTGTCACTGGGTCGCTGGCAGCTGGATCTAAACAGAATTCCAGAGAACTCGCTCTCTCCAGCAAGGCCAGGTACAATATAAAGTTGGAAAAGACTACACCGTTTACAAAATATTTTTTTAATCTATTTTATTTCATGTCAGTGTGTTTTTGGCTTGGATTCATTTGCAATGCATCAAAACTATTATGGACACAGGGAGAAGCTGTATGAGGAGAAGCTGCGTCAGCAAAAGCATGAGCTAAAGCAGCTCCATGAAGAGCGCCAGAGGCTTATTGAAATCCAAGGCAAGATCCAGGATCTGCAGTGGGCTTGCCCTGACCTCCAGGTATTTTACATACACATACACACAGACTCCCTGGTTAAATGAGGGTTACATTTAAAAAAAAGAAGAAAAAAAGCCACACACAGGTTTCCTGTCTCACTCAAATAATATTCCAAGAATCTAAAGTATGACTTGAAAAAATGTTTTTAATAATATGTCCAACCTATTTAGATTACATGAGGAGTGGACTAAAAATAGGAACACCTCAGTAAAGAATTCCATTCCATCCATACTATAGCCTCCAAAATGTTGGACTTAATAAATAAACACTTCTATAAAACAGTTTCAACAAAAACTAGAACCTTCCTGAAGGTAAGATTTATTACATGGCTGTTGTATGAGACTGCATTAGTTTTAGCAGGGTTTACGTAATAAACTGGCACCTGAGAGTCCAAGAAACCGCAGATTTACAAACTAACATTTTTACTTTTTGTTGTTTGTTCTAGTCATCTGTGTCCAGCACAGTGAGTCAGCAGGGCTTGCTGAGGAAGGTTCCAGTTGCAGTTTCCACTCCTGCCACTGTCCTGGCTTCCTCTGGACCCAAAACCAACTCTGCTGCGCTCAAACCCACTGCTCCTGAAGCGGCTACTTCTTCAGTCACTGACAATGAGGTAACAGACTCCACCTTGCACACAATAAGACCCCTGGCTACCACTAGCCAAATGTCCTAATGCGATCTGTGCTTTCAGAACAGTACAGATTATAGTTAACTTTTCCCCTCTGTTCTTGCCTTGTCAGCAGCTATGGTCTGAGATGCGCCGCCACCAGATCTTGCGAGAAGAACTGCGACAACGCAGAAAGCACCTAGAGTCCTTGATGGCTGAACACCAGAGGCGTAATGGTCTCAGTGACTCTCCAAGGCGGGTTGATGACTCAGAAGGCCCTGCTACACCCTCACAGCCTGTTAGTAGGGATGAAAGGTAGGAGACATACTATTCTAGGGGCCTGTCACACCAAATTTAAGATATAATTTGGCTAGCTCTTTAGTTATCTTACATATTTTATTTAAAGACAAATAAGAGATTTTTGCAGGTGAACTGCTGAACCCACACAGGAGGCTCATTGTAGCTCTTAAACTTTGCTTAAACATTTGTCAGAGTTGTTGTGATTGGATGGAAGAGCACCTACTACTTAGTGTTATTTACTTTTTATACCTCCGTGCTAACGACAGCTGTGGCCAGATGCGTTATGGTTTCAGGTTGCCTGTCCATCTGTCCCTGATATCTCAGTAACCCCTGGAGGAAATTTCTTTAACTTATATCAACATCTACTGGGACTGAAGGATGAACGGATTAGATTTTAGAAATCAAATCTCACCTTAACCTCAAGTCCATCCCATTCTCTCGAATTCATCTCAGGAATGCTTTGAGGGAATGTCTTCAAATTTGGTGACACTAATCTTGAAACTCGTAATATAACTTCTGTACATGTTGAACATGTGTGTGAAGCATCGATGTTTCATCAAAAAATACACTTTTTATTAAATTGCTTTAAAATCTTGACTGGACAGACATCTTCTGTGGAAAGACATGGATGTGAATTGCAACTTGCAGGAGGCATACAACCTCAAGGTGGTAATTCAGTTTTTTAGCTGGAGTAGGAATAAAACCAATGTTTATTCCATAGACAATACATTTGTACCATTTCTTGATGTGTCATCAGGACAATGGCTACCTGGGGTTCCACTCCCTGCCACCTTGATGAGGATGACGACGATGAATATCAATCAGAGATGGGTGCCGAAGAGGAGCAAGAAGAATGTTCAGAGAGCAGCTCTGATGACGACATCCACATCTACTCATCTAGTAGGAAGCAGTGCTCCTACAGCAACAGGAAGAATCAAGAAAGGTTAGTCAAAGTGGAGGCAGAACAAATTCCAATGAACTAATATCTATATCTGTCTTTTTAAAAATGGTGTGTATGTGTCTGTGTGTGTTTAGCAACCTAAAGCCTCCACCAGCCTTCTCAGGTGAAGGTAGTGTGAATCCATCTCTTCCTAACAAGACTAAGGTGAAGCAGCAACAGCAGCAGTCCAGAAGTTTGAACCAATCTGCAACAAGCGAGCATGGTTATACACGACGACAAGAGAACCTGCGCTGGGCCTCTGAGCTGTCTTTTACCGAGGGCTCATGTCAGTGGCAGGAACAGGTCAGCCAGCTGCAGAGACAGCTGGACTTCAGCACCAGCATGTGCCATTCACTCCTGCAGGACCAGCAGGTTGGTGCACTGAACAAACACATGCTGAAATGGATAGTTGACACAAGCTTGCACAACATTTGTTGACTTAATTTGAAATTATAGTATAATTTTCAATGCAGTCACTGTTCTTCACTCACTGGATGTCACTGAATTTTTTAAACTTAAATGATAAAAAAACGGAAGTTGTAATTTTTGGAGAGCCCGATGTCTCTGGTTTTGACAGTGCTCTTGGCCCAATATTCTCAAACTGCTGCCCATTTGTAAAGAGTCTTGGTGTTTTTATTGACAGTTCTTTTAAACTCGATAAACAGATCAGTTCAGTGGTAAAAACAAGCTTCTTTCAGCTCAGACTTCTTAGGAAGGTCAAGCCTTACCTGCCCCTTAGCCAATTGGAAACAGTTGTGCATGCTTTGATTACAAATCGCCTGGACTACTGTAACTCACTGTACTACGGCCTTGATCAATCTTCAGTGCGCCGATTACAGTTAGTTCAAAATGCAGCTGCACGCCTGCTGACAGGGAAAAGGCGCAGTGACCACATCACCCCTGTACTGTCGGCTCTCCACTGGCTGCCTGTTGTTTTTAGAATCCATTTTAAGATCTTATTGTTTGTTTTTAAATCTCTTAACGGGCTAGCACCATCATACTTATCTGATATGCTGATTTTGCACACTCCAGTCAGAGCACTCAGGTCCGCTGACCAGTTGCTTTTAGACTGTCCCAGAACCAGACTGAAAACTAGAGGGGACAGAGCTTTCTCGGTGGCAGGTCCTAAGCTCTGGAACGCTCTCCTCTCAACATTAGAGCAGCTTCCTCTATTGAGAGTTTTAAATCCCTTTTAAAAACTCATCTTTTTGCACTGGCTTTTAACACAAGCTGAGCTGTGACATTTTGTTATTGATTTGAGCTTTTTTTCTGTTGTCTGTTTTTATTGTTTTTGGCATGTTTTGTTTTAGATGGTTTTTCCGGTTATTTATTATGCTTTTATCTTGTGTTGTTGTCTGTAATTGTACAGCACTTTGGGGCAGTAGTGACTGTTTGTAAGTGTGCTATAGAAATAAACTTTGACCTTGACCTTGACTCATCTTTCTATTCTGTTTGTTTAGGTGCCTCTTTTACTTTACTTTTTATTCGTAATGAAACAGTTGTTTTAAACTAAAACATTCTTTCACCTTTTTCCACAGACACTCTCTTACATGCTGCAAACCCTGCTGACGGGTCAGTACAGTGTTTTACCCAACAACCTTTCATCACCACAGGTCCACCTGGTCATGCACCAGCTCAACCAGTGTTACACCCAGCTGGCTTGGCAGCAAAACAACATACAAAGGTGAAAATAATGGTACAATTTCAATTAAGTAGTTCATCTTTTATTTTTATTTTACATTTTCTAAATTCTGTCATACTTTTCCTGCAGACTAAAGCAGGTCCTTAATGAGCTGCTTCACCAGCAGCAGCAACAGCATCAGCAGTCTTCTTCATCAACAGCAGGTTGGCAGACACAGAAGCATGGCTCGTCCCAGGAATCCAGCTCCGCTCCCTCAGCCTCCCCTGGTGTCTTCCTCCCCTTCTCCACTACCGTGCATCCTTCAACCAACATGTCAACTGCTGCCTTATCCCCATTCCCCCCAGGTATGACAACTATATTTTATTAGCTCTTGAAATGAATTCTTACACAAATCATGTCTAGAAGGGTATGTATTAGAAGGAACTGAAAGCTAAACTGTCTAAATAAAGCTCAGAAGACAGGGTTCGCAGTGAATCCTTTAAAGACAGCTAGGGATGCTTTTCGGGTATGATGTGATATAGAGTGCCAAAAACCCTCTACGCTATTCTGAAAAGTATGACATTCAATAGGTGATTGCATTTGTGAGACTCTTGACAAATGCTTCTTTGCAATAACAGAAAATGTAATGACTGTTCAGAAATTAAATATAGAAAATTTAGAAAAAGTTTTTTCTTCATGTTGTTTTTGTACAATGATTAACAATGTTAATGCTGTTGTTGTCACTAGTTTGAGTAATCTTACTCATTGGTGCATTTGAATTTGAAGTAAGTGATATATTTTAAAGAGTCGTACAGAAATAAAAAGCCAAAAGTCCTACTGTCATGATTTAAATGATTATTTTGACCATTTGCACTTAAAAAACATTTTCTTTCTTTGACTTTGCAGGCTTTAACTTATATCCACTCTTCCCTGCACCCATGGGGGAGTTCCCTCAGGGTGCTGCAAGTCAGGCAACCCCTGACCAACGGAAGCAGCAATTAGATCCTAACACCTCAATCAGAACAGAGTACATGAGTTTCCCTCCTCCACTGCAGCGCTCTCCTCTTAACACTTCTACGGAGAGAGGGTAAAGTCCATAATTTTTTTTGCCTAAAAAGACATCTATTTTTTTATTTGTGTAAGCATTATTGTTCATATGTTTATTTTTTCATGTGACCCTTTTAGACTGGCTGGCTGGCTTAAAACCTCTTACGCAAACAACTCTGGCAAGCATCAGCAATCTAAAACAGAGCCCCAAGAGTCCCCCTCCTCCCCCACTTTTGCCAGCCGCCACCCCCGGCCTCAAGAATTTGACCAGGCATCACAGGAAAGCTTCAGCAGCATGCCTGATCCTGTTGATCCCACCACCATCACAAAGACTTTTAAGGCCGGACGCAAGGCCTCTGCACAAGCCAACCTGGCCTCCCGAAGCAAGACACCCAATTCTAAAAGTCGTCGCAGGAGGAGCAAAGGGCACACCAAGAACAGTGAAGGTATCAAAATGGAGTTGAATCTTCTGTAATGAAATTAGCAAAGACTTGCTGAGAAAAATCTAATTAGTGAATTTTTCTTTTTTTTTGTGTTTTCCTCAGGCCATGAGAGTGACAGTGTTAGCAGCACTGCAGACTTTGTCCAGGAGAGGGCAGACTTGTCTCGTCAGAGGGATCAGAATAAGAGTCTGTTGGACAAGCTCACTCAAGAGAAACTTGACAGCAAAACAAAGCTTGGGAACAAACGAAACGACCTCTCCTCTGGTGCGGGTCAAGCTACTTATAGTGAAAGTTATGCACCCACTTCACCCCTGTGTAGTTTTTCTTTGTATACATTTAGTATCTTCTTTAGGCTTATTTTACATTAGCCTTTTTTCCCCCCCGTAATTATAACCTCTACATTTTTTTGGTTGCACATTTGTCATGACTATGTGTGTTTCATTTTAATTTTGGGTTAATATACTTTGTTGTCAGTCACTTTAATTTATCTTACTCACAGCCTATGCTTGGAGAACACCCTTCCTCTCCAATAGAATTGCATGCACAGAAGCACCAGGTAAACTCACAATGCATACCCAAGCATTATGTGGTTGTTATGTCACCTAAACATCCCATGCATGTTTTATTTTTTGGCTTAACCTAAACCAAAAGCTTCCAAGTTTGAGAGCAGACTATTTTTTTCTACTCATGGATGAGGATATGCAAGTATCCACCCAAATCTCATTCTGTCAAATCTTGAACCTGTAGATGCAAGCAGCGACTTCTCACTGTTCGAGGCTTTGAGGGAAACCATCTACTCTGAGGTTGCTACTTTGATATCCCAAAATGAGTCCCGTCCCCACTTTCTTATCGAGCTCTTCCATGAGCTTCAGCTGCTCAACACAGACTACTTACGGCAGAGGGCGCTGTATTCCCTACAGGTACGTATAGACACATGTATCTGCTGTAGTATATATTGATATATCCTATCCTGGCCTAGAGTACAAGGTATTCAGACTGATTGACCCCTAAATGGAATGTGGGTTCAAGTTAGAAAGGCAAAATATCTGGTCATGTGACTGGTTACAGATAACATAGGTTTTGATACTTTTATTTCAACTCATTCACTTAGTTTACATTCTCATATCATTGCAATTTTTAGATCTATAAAGATATTATATATAAGAAATATATATATATGCACATATAAATTCATGTGCTGCGGCTGCACACACACATACCTACATAAGTTTTTTTATTACATAAAAACACACCAGTTACATAAAGTGAAAGTAAAGAGAGGACCATAAATAAATTTAATACATACATTAGAGGGTGACACGGGACTCAGTTCCCATCCCATGCCCACTAAAATACTCCCGGCATGTCCCGATCACGTGACTGCCCCCCCAAAAAAATCCTGTCCGAGAGAAAGACTACCAAATCCCAGCCCACTCCTGTTTATGTTGTCTAAGCAAATTATCAGACTCTGTTGTCACCCTCTTACATACATACATACATACATACATACATACATACATACAGTACATGTATGCATACATACATACAGTACATACATACTGTTGTGTTCAGAATAATAGCAGTGTGTTTAAAGTGATTAATGCTCAACATCTTTAGAATAGCTTTTAATTCCATAATATCAATGAATTGGGAACACTGCACATTCAATTCCAATTCAAAACATGACCAAAATTGAGCAAGTTTGTGTTTTACCTTTTTACAGAAAGTGAAGAAAAAGGAATATTAAGCTGTTCTTTACAAACTCAAACATTTACTGTATAAACTGAAAAATGTCTCAAAGGTTTGCTTTACTTTGAATCACTGCACTAATATTTAGTTGCATAACCATTATTTCTGAGAACTGCTTCACATCTGTGTTGCATCGAGTCGACCAACTTCTGACACCTGTGAGCAGGTATTCCAGCCCAGAACGATTTAACTACATTCCACAATTCCTCTGCATTACTTGGTTTTGCCTCAGAAACAGCATTTTTGATGTCACCCCACAAGTGTTTGGGTCCGGGGATTGGGTTGGCCACTCCATAACAACATCAATCTTGTTCATCTGGAACCAAGAATTTGCTAGCTCTTGTTGAAAGACCCATTTCAAAGGCATTTCCTCTTCAGCATAAGGCAACATGACCTCTTCAAGTATTTTGATGTATTTAAACTAATCCTTGATCCCTGGTGTGTGATAAATAGGCCCAACACCACAGCATGAGAAAAATCCCCATAACATAACCACCATGCTTTACTGTCTTCATGGTGTACTGTGGCTTGAATTCAGCGCATGGGGGTCGTCTGCGGCCCCTAGACCCAAACAGAACAATTTTGCTTTAAGTCTTCTGTGATTTTTCTGGAGCTGATCATTGGTTGAGCCTTTGCCATTTTGGCTATTTTTTGATCCATTTGAATGGAACTGTTTTTTCCCATGTTGTTCAGGCTTTGGATGCCATTTTAAGGCATTTGAAATCATTTTGGCTGAGCAGGCTTTTAATTTTCTGCTCTTCTTTATATATTTTCCCCTCTCCAATCAACTCAAAGTACGCTGTTCCTCAGAACAATGTCTGGAACTACACATTTTGCTGAGTATCATTGTGAAATGCACTATAACCAGCATGCACAACATTTGCTTCCTTCCTTCTTTAAATATGGGCCATAATTGACACCTGTTTCTTCACAGAATCAATCACCTTACTAATTGAACACAACACTGCTATTTTGATCTCTTAAACTATTTCCAGACATAACTAGGGCTGTCTCATTCATTTTCAACCTTTTTGAGAGATTATGTTTGAGAAAGGCTGGACCAGAAGCCTGTGCTTTCTGGGCAGATCAGACCTGCAGGAGACAAAATGTGGCCTTGAGCTTCTAAAGGTAACGTGTCTTAAACCATACAAATAAAGGAGAGGTTACAGGAGTTGGGAAAATCATGAGAGAAAGAGAGAGAAAGGAATCTCTTTTATTCTACAAGTCATTTTGTGCCAGTGAATATGTTTTAATGAATTGTAATGTTTAAAGTATTTGTTGTCATTTATTTATTTTGTGAAGATGCAATATTCAATTATAAAGCTAATTTAGCTTTGGCATTAACATCGCATGCATGTTAAGCTTATTTGAATTTGAGAGAGTCTGTTCATCTAAAATGTGTCTTTATTTGTGTAATTAAATCACATTTCAAAGCTTTTTAAAACTACTTAATCTGAGCCTGGCCTTAGATCTAAGACCCCTTGAGGATTTTACCTAAAAACAATCCTCTCTTGCTTTGTTTCTGGCAGGATATAGTGACCAGGCACCTGTCAGAGAAGAGTGCAGCTGAGGACCAGTTGCCCCCTCTTGGCCCTGTGACGTGGGCTGCAGGCTCTCAGTCTGAGCTCACACCCAGTGAGAGTCTGGCAACCAGTGATGCAGTAAGATATACATTATTGCTTCCCAGTGTGGCATTCTCACACGTTTCTAATCTTGTCCGTTTTCTTTTCTAATTTTGTGTTTCACTCCATATTGAAGCCTCTACCAGTCCTGAAGTATTTCTTTCTATCCTTATAGTCATAATTTTACCTCTTACTCACTTTTACTTGCTTACTCCTCTACTTTCAATACATATTTCATTAGTTTCTCTCAGCCTTGCCTGCTTTTATCCTTCCCTGCCTTGTCTCTTTTCATTCCTCCATGTCTCTCTTTATTCTGTGATTTTAATTTGCCATCCCACCATCTTCATTTTCAGAGAGATTTCAGAAATTTGTCTGTAAAAAAAAAAAAAAAAAAAATCTCATCTCTCCACATCTATTTTGCCAGATCAGACTTGTTCTTTGTTCTGGGCCAAGGTCCCCAGAGTTTTACTAATTGTGTGCCAGGCCTTTTTATATCTAAATAATGCCTTTGTTAAGAAATGATGGATGAAGACGGCCTTTAGCTCACCAAGTAAGAGCGTTTGGCCCATTTTGGCTGAGTCCTGCAGCAGCCCGGGTTCAAATACGACCTGCGGCCTTTTGTTGCGTGTCGACCCCCATCTCTCTCCCCCTTTCATGTCCATCCACTGTCACTTTAATGAAGGGAAAAGCCCCCAAAAATAATCTTGAAAAAAAAAATGATGGATGAAATGTCTAATTTTTCATGTTAGTAGAATGGCAAGAACAGCCAACATTGCTGTAGTATGTGGTAGAAATGCATCTTGCCTCTCCGCATATATAAAAAAAAAAGAAAACAAAAGAAGTAGATCTTTAATAAATGATTCATTCTTCTTTAATCTAAACCTTTTTTGGTAAAGAAAATGTCAGATATTATACTGTCGGCGCTTAATAACAGATTTTTCACCTTTTTCAGGAGATGGTGGAGAAAAACTTGAGGGTCACACAGGACAAAATCAAGAAGAGGGATGATGCAGAATCTGTGGACTATGAAAGCACCATGTCAACCTCCTCCAACCTGGAAGCATTTGCCAACGATGACCTGGGTATAGTCACTCATACGTGTAAAAACTATTTGGGGCTGAAGCTTGTAAAACTGTATACCTATCTGGAATCTTTTTTCACATCCCGGTGTTCAGCTGAACCGCTTTGCTTATTGCCTTTGACTAAATCAAATGTAGGTACCCCTTCCCACGTTTCCCCGCAGGACTATTCAGGGCTTGTCTTGGTAAACCAACCGGTTCACACCTCAGAATCAACACTACAACGCCAAACCTTTCAGAAGGAGACTGTTTGGCAATGAAAAGGGACTCTCAGATGTTGGGTTCAGTGACATTGATTAGGAGTGACAGTGATTAGGAGCTGGCATACTTTGTTTGATTCTGTAGTGTAATCTGGTTACAGATGCATTGATAGCCATTAGTCTCCGCTCTCTTGCTTCATTGATTTTGAACTGTTTGTATTCCTTTTCTGTCTCTTTTTCGCTCTCCTTCCTTTGCTGTTCTGATAGGCAACACGGTGATTCATTTAGACAAAGCTTTGGCCAGGATTAGGGAGTATGAGCGCATGAAGCTTAAAGCTGAGTTTAACCCCTGCAACGCCAGCTCTGCAGGTGCCTCTGAAGTCTCAATTGCTGTACATCCTTCTAACTCCGCTGACCCACTGGAAGGTATCCAATCATATAAGCCTGCCTGAGTACATGACAAGCAAAGACCTGTAGCAGCACAACCATTGTATTTCACTTTGTTGTTTAATTTTGCAGAATCTTTTGAATAAAAATTCTTTGTGTGTGAGCAGGAGGTGCAGCCGGTGATATGCGCTGCCCTCAGATTGACACCCAGCAATTGGATCGTCAGATCAAAGCCATCATGACCGAAGTCATTCCTTTCCTTAAGGTAGGATAACCAACACAGGGAGCCACAAATAATGTACTGGAATTGGGAAAAAAAAGTGAATTTCCTATACTTGAACTGAACTATTACATTAAAACAATTGTTCTTTTAAGTAATTAATAGCTAAAAAGTTTTAAAGCTCAAATTGAATGGCATCAGTTCTGGTTGCACCACTGTAAACATAGTTATTGAAAGGTTAAATCATTGCATTGTATTTTCTTTTATTAGGAGAATATGGATGAGGTGTGCTCCCTCCAGCTGTTGACATCTGTGCGGCGCATGGTCCTTACTCTCACCCAACAGAATGATGAAAGCAAGGAGTTTGTCCGCTTTTTCCACAGACAGCTGGGAGGCATACTGCAGGTATGACCGGGGACAAGACCAGGTTCTTCATGTGCAGGTGACACAAGTCTAAGCAGATGGAATGAAGAACAACCTTTCTGACAGTTTTACCCTCTCCTCTCGCTCCAGGACTCTCTTAGCAAATTTGTGGGCCGTACTCTGAAGGACTGTGGAGAGGACCTTCTGGTGGAGATCTCAGAGATCCTCTTCAATGAACTCGCCTTCTTTAGGCTCATGCAGGATTTGGACAACAGCAGCAGCAGCATCGCCTTGGCAACCAAACACAGAGCTAAGAGAAGGGCTGATCATCCCAGTAGAGCAAGACACGGTCTTAAGGTACGTTTTTATTTTTTTTTAAATATATATTATAAAAAAAATGAAAGTATGCACAACCAAGGCATTAACACTGTAGCACAGACACACGTTTGATTGAGACCAAATTTTACTTTTTATGTTAATGTATTCCTCCAATTAGGAAAATACAGTAGCTGGTAGTGATAAATCGAAGTCTTCAGCCTACACAGATGAAGACAAGGTCAGTCATTTTAATACTCATAATGAAATTGTCATTACCACTTAGATCACCAGTAAGTGTTACACTAATGTATCTCTTGTTCTTCCAGGACCAAGATGAGGCTGAGCAGGAAGGCAATTCTAGCCTCCAGGACCTTTACCTGCACACAGAGACAAAGAACTGCAGGAGTAGTGAAGCTTCAGAGGTGGAAGAGGATGAAGGGAATGGGCAAGGAATCCCCCTTTCAATCAGTAAGTAAAAATTATTCCAAAAGCCCCCTTAGTATTATTTAGTTTAGAAACAACTACCCAAAAGAAAGCCAAAATCCAGTGCATTCTGAGACTTTACTTTTTACCGCCGTTTCTTTTTTAAATCCTGTATATGCCGGGATATTGTTCAGTTAGTTGTGCCAAAAACCCCTGGGCTAATTTACTCCTACTGAATTCTAAATGCCATAAAAAAATAATGATGATCTCAAGACTTTGAGTTTTGCACGAAATTAGCCAAAATTCCAGACCTGCTTAAAGTGAACTTAAATGTGTACCAATTCCTATACATTTAACGTTTTTCTGCCTGATTGCAATTTTATGTAAACATATTTACACATGCATAAATGCAACACACATGTGCCTCTTATTCGTATGTACTGTCTTTGTTTAAGGTCTTTCCAAAGCAGAGACTCAGGCCCTGACAAACTACGGCAGTGGAGAGGATGAGAATGAGGAGGAGGAAATGGAGGAGTTTGAAGCTGGACCTGTTGATGTCCAAACATCCTTGCAGGCTTCTGCTGATGGACAGGTGGAGCAGGAGGTCAGTGTTGAACATTGGTGATAGAGAGATGGTTTCATACTCAACAATGACTCTAACACACTTTTCTTGGTCCTGTACAAACCTGTGTAACTGTGTCATGGTTCAGGGGATAACATCCAGTGAAACCCAGGAGACTAATGCTAAACAGAGGAGTCTAGAAAATGATGATGGTGAGAGGCTTTCTTGATATTTTCAGTGAAAATGTCCCTTCAAGCAACAATGTGTCAGGCTGTTTTGTGTCTGAGAGGTCTTTTTGTATCACATTTTCTACGTTTTGCAGAAATCAACAAGTCAGTTGGGAGCGTGGATTCCACAGGAGAGGACCGTGACATGGCGGAGTGCCAGAGACCTGAGGGGGAGAGTAAAGTTGGGGCAGCTGCTGCCTCAGAAGAAAGTTGTCATGAAGTCTCCCATGATCAGGATGTCCCCAAGGAGTCAATCCTAACGGGCAGCCCTGACACAGACTCACCCGTCATGATCAATGTCGACGTAAGTCCAAGGCTAAATATGCTTTTTATATTCATCCAATTATCTGATTTTACCAAAACAGCGTTTTACTTCCTATAGTGAAAGCACCATTGTTCACCAGTAACACACTGAATACTTTGCCCTTTATTGTTGCTGTGTATTCATTTTACCAATATTATTGATGCAGGAGATGGGCTCAGGTAACACCAGTCAGAAGTCTGACGAGGAAGACTTTGTGAAGGTGGATGACTTACCATTGCAGCTTGCAGTCATGTGTGAGGTGTGTAACAGCTAAGAACTTAAATACTCATATGTTTATATTACGTATTAATAAAAAAAAAAAAAAAGGCAAGGTGTCAAAACCCCTGAAAGAATCTTCATCTAATGATATACTGTATGCTGTAACAGGAGGAACTACAGAAGAGAATAGTGGAGGAGCAGCAGAATAACAACCTGTCTGTAGAGATCCTCAATGGGAACACTGAATCGCTGACTGGGCTGGTGGGAAATGCACAGGCACTGAAGGAACCAGGTATGGATCACAGTTTGTGTAGTAGCCAAATACACTACAAAAGCTTAAACACAGTCTATTGTTACCATGTGTATATCTATGCAGAAATTGGCCACTATTTGTGTCTGCATAAACGAATAGTCCAACCCTTTTTAGAATAAATAATGTGTTTTCCTGTCTTGTTTCTTTTCAGACACCGTCGGTGCCCAGGGCGTGTAAAGATTTATACCGACGTCTCAAAATGTAGTTTTTTTTTTTTTTTTAAGCAACACTATGCTTACACCCTCAATCTGCTCTGGATGCATGATTGTTGATTCTTTATCTGCTAGTTTAAAGGAGCAAAGACTCATATTGGTCATAAGGTTAGCTGTGACTCATGACACACAACAGATACACAACTCAACATCTACACATAATCAATACTTAGTTTGTTTTATTCCTGAATGTTTAATGTGATTTATGGGAAATATGGGGAGGGGTTGTCTTTATGCTGCTGATTTACTGACGGTTAAGCTTCTGTCTGAATCTTTATACTGTAGTCCTGAAACTCCTGTTCAGATCCGCCTTAGTCTCCTTTGTTCTGGGATCAGTCTAACGTTGTAATTTTTTAATTGTTTTATTTGTCTTGGCCAGGCCTTAATGTTACACACCTGATCTTTCCTGCTCTTGTTTCCTAATTCTAAGGAGCATACAGTAGCATGGAAGTTTAGCTGTAGCCTGGCTAACTTCAGCTAATTGTTTTTTCCAGCTTGAACACTTTTTCCTTTTTATATCAGAGCTCAAAGCTCAGATTGAACTTTTATCCCTTCAGATACATCTTTATATATTGTTCTGTTAATGGTAAGTCTCCATTATTGATTTTCCTGTAATTACAATGTTGACTACAGTAATAAGATTTCAAAATAAAATGCTGGAACTTTCAAAAGTGGTGTGTGTGTGTGTGTGTGTGTTGAATGTACATCAGTGTTTTCATGTAGTTAACCTTGTGGCCGTGCTAACACTGTAGTGTTATGCTTTTCAGACCTCTTAAACTCATCTTATAAAGCTACAATTAATGTATTCAGGGGGCAGGGTCTCTACAGGTACACACATTCTGTGTGTATCTGACATACAATAACTTTTTTGACATATACTATTACTTAATTACTTATCTTATGCTACTAAACTTACTATTTTTTTATATACTATACTATGCCCTTTTAATGAGATACTATACTTTAACTTTTTATTCCAATTTTTGACATACAATACTACGGAAGATACGGAAGAGGATTAGGGCCACTGGTGAAAAATGTATGTGAGTTCTTGTTCTGAGAAAAAAGTCAAAATTCTGAGAAAAAAAGTCAGAATTCTGAGAAAAAAGTCAGAACTCACATACATTTATTCACCAGTGGCCCTAATCCTCTTCCATACTATACTAAACCGTTTTATGCCATAGAACACTACTGGTATGTCAAAATACTATGACTTTTTATTACATGTTTTGACATACAATACTTTGATTTTTTTAATAAATTTTTTGACATACTATACTATGACTTTTTGTATTTTACTGACTTTCTTATGACACTGACTTTTTTATGACCTACAATACTATGAATCTTTTATGACATACTATACTATGACTTATTCATGACAAGCAATATTATGACTTTTGACATACAATGCTATGACTTTTTTTATGACACTATACTATGAATTCTTTGACATATCATACTATGTCAACAGTATAGTATTGACATACTCTGCTATCTCCAGTCACCAGTCCCTCATGATTCTGAAGTTCACCACCCTCATTGGACTCATCTCTGGTGAGGATGAGTCCTCCTACAGGTGGGAGATTCACCACCTGGTTAACTGGTGCAGTCAGAACAACTTGGGGCTAAACGCTCTGAAGACAGATGGCTGTGGACTTTAGGAAGGACTCGGTGACTCCACAGTCAACATTGTGGAATCCTTCTACTTCCTGGGCTCCATCATCTCCCAGGATCTTGTCAAAAAAGCACATTGTTTATTTTATATGTTGTTTAATATGTTTGTTTATGGATGGACCTTTCACCCCCGTCAGACACCGCCTACCAAGAGCCTGCTCTCTCCAAGGTTTCTTCCTACAAGGGAGTTTTTCCTCGCCACTGTCGTACTGCTTGCTCTTGGGGGAATTACTAGAATTGTTGAGTGCTTAATTATAGAGTGTGTTCTAGACTAATGTAAAGTGTCTTGAGATAACTCTTGTTACGAATTGATACTATAAATACAATTTAATTGAACAAAGGCTAAATCTACACAAGTGTACTTATTGTGGCAATAAAACCTTTTCTGATTGTGATGGCTTTTTATGACATACGTATAATATGCTTTTTTATTACATTTTTGACATACTATACTATGACTTTTTTATGACACACAATACTATGACTTTTGATTACATATTTTGACATACTGAACTATGTTTGTGTTTATCTCCATACCAGTTTTGTACAGAGGTATGACTTTTGCTATTTTCATTTTAGTTGGATATTTACCAGTTTGGAAAGACAATTAAAAATGTGAGTGAATGGTTTTGATATTACATTCTTTACTATCTTGATATCTATCTTACAATCAGTAGGTGCTTTAGTTTGCTTTAGTTTTGGTGTAGCTATGTCTATTATTTCTTTTTGTTCTACTGCTTTGAGAAACATTGAGCAGTGATTTCTTTCAATAGGCTCATTATATCTGTTACCGATTATCTGTGGAATAGGAATTTTTTCCAGCCATATCTGGTCCAACATTTGGAAAATATTTATTAAAATCATCGACCACTTCCTCAATATTATCAACATTTGTTTCATTGCAAGTGAAATACTGGGGATAATTAAACTGCCTCGTGCCCTTTCTTATAATACTATTTATTATATTCCATATACCCTTCATATTATTTTTTTAATCTAACAGTTTATTCTCTCAAAAGTTCTCATGATTGTAATTAGCTTATTTTTAAATTTATTTTCTGCTTCTTTAGTGGTATATTATAACATACCATACCATTACTTTTTAATAAATTTTGTTACATTTTTTAACATAACTAGGACCTTTTTGACATACTATACTATGATTTTATATTACATTTCTTAACATACTATACTATGACTTTTTATGACAATACTTTTTCTGACACACAATGCTATGACTTTTGATTACATGTTTTGACGTACTATACAATGAATTTTTATGACATACAATACTATGACACACAATGCCATGATTTTTATGACATACTGTACAATCCTATGACTTTTTATTAAATTTTTTGACAACCTATATTTTACTCTTCTTCAGGAAACTGTAAAACAGAATCCTCCTGTTAAGCCAGCTTCATTCCAAGTCTGTGAGAGACATATTTGTATATTTGAAATCCTTTTTCAGGCTGTTAAAATCATATTTTACTTATTTTCAGCTAACTGTAAAATGGAATCCTCCTGTTAAGCCAGCTTCATTCCAAGTCTTGGTATGACATTCCATATCCATGTTGTCACACAGGTAATATCGATCAAGTCTGATGTAGGATTTTAAAATTAAAGGCTAAAATATCCAAGTAAATCTACAGTATATTTGAAATCTTTTTCAGGCTGTTAAAACCATATTTTACTCTTTTTCAGGCAACTGTCAAACGGAATCCTTGTGTTAAACCAGCTTCATTCCAAGTCTGGGAGAGACATCACCATTCTGATTTAGGATTTTAAAATTAAAGGATTAAATGTCCAAGTAAATCTACAGTTTATTTGACAGCGTTTTTCAGGCTGTTAAAATCATATTTTACTCTTCTTCAGGCAACTGTAAAATGGAATTTTCCTGTTTAGCCAGCTTCATTCCAAGTCTGGGAGAGACATCACCTATCCAGTATGTCACTTAGGTAGAATCGGACCATTCTGAGGTAGGATTTTAAAATTAAAGGATTAAATGTCCAAGTATATCTACAGTATTGTGAAATCGTTTTTGAGGCTCTTAAAGCCATATTATACTCCTTTTCAGCTAACTGTAAAATGGCATCCTCCTGTTTAGCTTGCTTCATTCCAAGTCTTGATTAGACTTCCCATGTCCATGTTGTCACACAGGTAATATCGATCTAGTCTGATGTAGGATTTTAAAATTAAAGGCTAAAATGTCCAAGTAAATCTACAGTATATTTGAAATTGTTTTTCAGGCTGTTAAAGCCATATTTTACTCCTTTTCAGGCAACTGTAAAATAAAGTTCTCCTGTAAAGCCAGCTTCATTCCAAGTTGTGGTGAGACAACACATATCCATAGTGTCACACAGGTAATGTCAGACCATTCTTATGTAGGATTTTAACATTAAAGGCTAAAATGTCCAAGTAAATCTACAGTAAATTTGAAATCTTTTTCAGACTAAAATCATATTTTACTCTTCTTCAGGCAACTGTAAAACTGAATCCTGTTTTTAAGCCAGCTTTATTCCAAGTCTTGGAGAGACAACACCTATCCAGTGTGTCACTCAGGTAATATTGGACTAGTCTGATGTAGGATTTTAAAATTAAAAGATTAAATGTCTAAGTATATCCACAGTATTCTTAAATCGTTTTTCAGGCTGTTAAAGCCACATTTTACTCCTTTTCAGGAAACTGTAAAACGTTATCCTCCTGTTACACCAGCTTCATTCCAGCTCTGCGTGATACATCACATATCCATGGTGTATATCCATGGTAATATCGATCTAGTCTGATGTAGGATTTTAAAATTAAAGTCTAAAATGTCCAAGTAAATCTAAAGTATGTTTGACATCTTTTTCAGCCTGTTAAAGCCATATTTTACTCTATTTCAGGCAACTGTAAAACAGAATCCTCCTGTTAAGCTAGCTTCTTTCCAAGTCTGGGTGAGAAATCACGTATCCTTGGTGTCACACAGGTAATATCTGACCATTCTGATGTAGGATTTTAAAATTAAAGGCTAAAAGTCCTAGTAAATATTCAGTATATTTGAAGTCTTTTTCAGGCTGTTAAAGCCATATTTTACTCTTTTTCAGGATGCTGTAAAACAGAATCCTCATGTTCAGCCAGGTTCATTCCAAGTCTGGGTGAGACATCACATATCCATGGTGTCACACAGTTAATATCGGACCAATCTGATGTAGGATTTTAAAATTAAAGGCTAAAATTTCCAAGTAAATTTAAAGTATATTTGACATCTTTTTCAGGCTGTTAAAGCCATATTTTACTCTTTTTAAGGCAACTGTAGATCCAAATCCTACTAGTAAGCCAGCTTCATTCCAAGTCTGGGTGAGACACCACATATCCATGGTGTCACACAGGTAATATCGGACCATTCTGATGTAGGATTTTAAAATTAAAGGCTAAAAGTCCTAGTAAATCTTCAGTATATTTGAAGTCTTTTTCAGGCATTTAAAGCCATATTTTACTCTTTTTCAGGATACTGTAAAACAGAATCCTCCTGTTAAGCTAGCTTCATTCCAAGTCTGGGTGAAACATCACATATCCATGGTGTCACACAGTTAATATTGTACGAATCTGATGTAGGATTTTAAAATTAAAGGCTAAAATGTCCAAGTAAATCTACAGTAAATTTGAAATCTTTTTCAGACTAAAATCATATTTTACTCTTCTTCAGGCAACTGTAAAACTGAATCCTTTTTTTAAGCCAGCTTTATTCCAAGTCTTGGAGAGACAACACCTATCCAGTGTGTCACTCAGGTAATATCGGACTAGTCTGATGTAGGATTTTAAAATTAAAAGATTAAATGTCTAAGTATATCCACAGTATCCTTAAATCGTTTTTCAGGCTGTTAAAGCCACATTTTACTCCTTTTCAGGAAACTGTAAAACGTTATCCTCCTGTTACACCAGCTTCATTCCAGCTCTGCGTGAGACATCACATATCCATGGTGTCACACAGGTAATATCGATCTAGTCTGATGTAGGATTTTAAAATTAAAGGCTAAAATGTCCAAGTAAATCTAAAGTATGTTTGACATCTTTTTCAGGCTGTTAAAGCCATATTTTACTCTATTTCAGGCAACTGTAGATCCAAATCCTACTGTTAAGCCAGCTTCATTCCAAGTCACGGTGAGACATCACATATCCATGGTGTCACACAGTTAATATGGGACCAATCTGATGTAGGATTTTAAAATTAAAGTCTAAAATGTCCAAGTAAATCTACAGTATATTTGACATCTTTTTCAGGCTGTTAAAGCCATATTTTACTCTTTTTCAGGATACTGTAAAACAGAATCCACCTGTTAAGCTAGCTTCTTTCCAAGTCTGGGTGAGAAATCACATATCCTTGGTGTCACACAGGTAATATCTGACCAATCTGATGTAGGATTTTAAAATTAAAGGCTAAAATGTCCAAGTAAATCTAAAGTATATTTGAAGTCTTTTTCAGGCTGTTAAAGCCATATTTTACTCTTTTTCAGGATACTATAAAACTGAATCCTCCTGTTAAGCCAGCTTCATTCCAAGTCTGGGTGAGACATCACATATCCATGGTGTCACACAGGTAATTTCGGACCATTCTGATGTAGGATTTTAAAATTAAAGGCTAAAAGTCCTAGTAAATCTTCAGTATATTTGACATCTTTTTCAGGCTGTTAAAGCCATATTTTACTCTTTTTCAGGATAATTGTAAAACAGAATCCTCCTGTTAAGCTAGTTTCTTTCCAAGTCTGGGTGAGACATCACATATCCATGGTGTCACACAGTTAATATCTGTCAATTCTGATCTAGGATTTTAAAACTAAAGGCTAAAAGTCCTAGTAAATCTTCAGTATATTTGAAGTCTTTTTCATGCATTTGAAGCCATATTTTACTCTTTTTCAGGATGCTGTAAAAAAGAATCTTCATGTTAAGCCATCTTAATTCCTAGTCAGGGTGAGACATCACATATCCATGGTGTCACACAGTTAATATCGGACCAATCTGATGTAGGATTTTAAAATTAAAGGCTAAAAGTCCTAGTAAATCTTCAGTATATTTGACATCTTTTTCAGGCTGTTAAAGCCATATTTCACTCTTTTTCAGGCAACTGTAGCTCCAAATCCTACTGTTAAGCTAGCTTTATTTCAAGTCTGGGTGAGACATCACATATCCATGGTGACACACAGGTATTATCGGACCAATCTGATGTAGGATTTTAAAATTAAAGGCTAAAATGTCCAATTAAATCTAAAGTATATTTGAAGTCTTTTTCAGGCTGTTAACCCTTGTATTGTCCTTCGTGTCACGGGGACCTGTTCAGTTTATTGACCTTTCTACTACACTCGAGTTGTGCTCCGAGTCCCCGCGACTTCATGTGTATAATTTCACATTAACTGACCTGGTTTATTTTATTTTATTTTATTTTATTTTTGACTAACTTACATTGTATATACTTTTCTACTCTTTTCATCTCACACAGCACAAGTATCCAAAAAGGTTTTTATTCAGAATAGATTCAAGGTACATTTTAGTTTGTTTCAGTTTGTTTCAGCCACTTTTTACCCTTGTATTGTACGTTGCGTCACAGGGACTTGTCCAGCGTATTGACTTTTCTACTACACTCACGTTGTGCTCCGGGTCCCCGGGACCCTCACGTGTATAATTTCACGTCAACTGCCTTGCTGTATTTTGTGATGTATTTTTGTATTTCATTTTTTTGCAAGCTTACACTGTAAATATTTGTCTACTCACATTTCACACAGCACAATAATCCCAAAGTGTTTTAATTTTATTCAAAATAGAGTCAAGGTTCATTTCAATTCATTTCAGTTTCTCGTCATCTTTGCGAACGCGACTCCCGACACACGTCGGTTTGTCCGGCGCACGTTCTTTTTTCTTGCAGCGTAACATCGACGTCCAACCCGGCGCCGCTACCCACGACCCCAAGAGGCTACGGTCTCACGCACTCAGCGCAATAGGCCCGCGTGCAGCTCCCACAGATGTATCTCTCGCAGCAGCCGCATACGGTGTGTGTTTTGCGATCCGTGGGCTTTGGACAGAGCTGACACCTCTTCCTCTTGCCGGGCACTCTCTGCGCTCTCGGTTGAGCTTCGGCACCCTCATTGCCGTCGCCGTCGTCGTCTCGGTTTTCTCGGCCTCGCCGAACGCCAGCTCCAGCCGCCGCAGACCTCGCCGCCTCCGCGGACCTCGCCGCCACGGCTCTGACGAGCGCGGCGGAGGCCTCCGTGCGAGGCAGATGCCGTCGTCTCTCGATGAGCGGAGTCACAAGCGCCCTTCCCAGCTGTTCGAGAAACGCCCTCCTCCTGTTGAGCTTGCCGCGCATCCACTCGGGCCTGAGCTCTCACCACAGCACGAAGGCCGCCAGTTTGTCCGAGGCTCGTCGCAGCAATGGTCCTGTTCCCAGTCCTCTTCTGACGCGCACACGCCGCCGTCAGAGTCACGGTGGCGGTCGTCTATGTTGCGGGCCTCTCGTACTTGGTCTTCTTCTCGTACGTGCACTTCAGCGGGGACATTGCGAGCGGACCCGCTGACGATAACCCGATGCAGCTTCAATTCCATAGTCAAACGACGGGCCATGCTGACGTCGCACCAGTGCACAGGTCCAAAACAATACGACGTAAGATGACAACAGAAAGAAGACGAGACAAATGTGTCTGCAGTTTATACTGTAAATATGTGTGTGTGTGTGTGTCTGTCTGTCTCTCTGTGTCTGTGTTTGATAAATACCCGACCTGGCCCGGGTCCCAGAGACCCAAAGGGTCAGGTCCACTGTAGTAGACGTGTCGTGAAATGAAAGGATGGCGAGCAACGCCCCCGGCAGCTCGGGCTTGTTTTTGCGCATCGTGCCCACAACGGTGAGGCGCCTCTCGGCGAGCAGCCGCTGGGCCAGCGCGTAGGAGGTGAAAAAGTTGTTGCACGTCACGTTGCGCGGGCCCCTCAGGCCCTCGGTCACGGACTTGCCCGTGTAGAGCTGCATGTTCCACGCGTAGCTGGAGCGGGCGTCGCAGGCCACCCACGACTTGAGTCCGTACCTGGCGGGCTTGCTGGGCATGTACTGGTGGAAGGCGCATCGACCTTGGGAAAGGTTTACACACACACACACACACACACACACACACACACACACACACACACACACACACACACACACACACAAATAAAATTACAATGGGTACAATGGGCACAACGGGGACAAGAACACACACAGCAAAGACAGCCCACCTCGAAAGGGAACCAGCTGCTCGTCCACAGTCACGTCGGGGCCCGGGTCGTAGAGGCGAGGCAGCCGCCGCGTCCACGCGTCCCATACGTCTCGCACGGCCGGCAGTTTGTCCGAGGCTAGTCTGGCGGCTCTCGACTCGCGGTCGTCGAAACGCAGGAGTCTGGAGTAGGCGTGGAACCGTTTGACCGGCATCGTGGCGCGGAAAATGGCCCTGCCGCTCTCCTCGTGCCACAGGCTCTCCAAGGCCTCGTTGCGGGACCTGTACACGCCCGCGAGGATCAGAAGCCTGAGGTAGGCTCGCAGGTCCGTGGCGTCCATCGCCTTCCACTTGCCGGCTTTGCCGTATTGCCTGCGGCCCTCGAGGTTGGTCGCGGCCAGTACCGTTTTCTCTATTCGCTGCGTGACAAACAGCTGGAACGCAGAGAGTATGTCGCGGACGCGCTCCGCGGCGTACTCTGTGGGTCCCCGGCTCGGTGGTATCGGAACGGAAGCAGAAGCGCGTTGGCTGTCACGGTCTGTTCGGCCTCGGTCCTGTTCATCTGCGTCTTCTTCGGTGGCGTCTTCTTTCGAGGACCATTCGATTTTGCCATCTTTTGACAAAAACTGCAGTAGACGTGACATGAATTGAAACCAACGTGGGTCCCTGGGAACCGAATGCCAATACAAAAAGTCAAATAAATTGGACAACACAAGGGTTGTACTGTAGTTATGTCTGTGTGTGTGTGTGTGTGTGTGTGTGTGTGTTAAATCTATGTAGTAGACCGAGGTCAAGCATTTAGTTTTGTTGTTAATTTTATTTCCCTCTTTCATACAAAACAACACAAAATACAATCGAACCAGTGGCACGGATGTGGAAGAACAATACAATCGCATTCTTCCCCGGGGTTCCAGAGACCCGAAGGCCGAGGCGGCGCTAGAAGTGAAATACATTCAAATACAGGATGGGTCCCAGGGACCCGAGGGCCTAGGCCGCTGTAGTGGGGGGAATACGATTGAATACCGGACCGGGCGTTCCCAGGCCAGGTTGGAGATATAATCTCTCCACCTAGTCCTGGGTCTTCCCCGAGGCCTCCTCCCAGCTGGACGTGCCTGGAACACCTCCCTAGGGACGCGCCCAGGAGGCATCCTTACCAGATGCCCGAACCACCTCAACTGGCTCCTTTCGACGCGAAGGAGCAGCGGCTCTACTCCGAGCTCCTCTCGGATGACTGAGCTTCTCACCCTATCTCTAAGGGAGACACCAGCCACCCTCCTGAGGAAACCCATTTCTGCCACTTGTACCCTGGACCTCGTTCTTTCGGTCATGACCCAGCCTTCATGACCATAGGTGAGGGTAGGAACGAAAATTGCCCGGTAGATCGAAAGCTTTGCCTTCTGGCTCAGCTCTCTTTTCGTCACAACGGTGCGATAAACTGAATGTAATACCGCACCAGCTGCTCCGATTCTCCGACCAATCTCACGCTCCATAGTCCCCTCACTCGCGAACAAGACCCCAAGGTACTTAAACTCCTTCACTTGGGGTAAGGACTCACTCCCTACCCGAAGAAAGCACTCCATCGGTTTCCTGCTGAGAACCATGGCCTCAGATTTAGAGGTGCTGATCCTCATCCCAGCCGCACACTCGGCTGCGAACCGATCCAGTGAGTGCTGGAGGTCACAGGCCGATGACGCCATCAAGACCACATCATCTGCAAAAAGCAGCGATGAGATCCCGAGCCCACCGAACTGCAACCCCTCCCCACCCGACTACGCCTCGATATCCTGTCCATAAATATTACAAACAGGATTGGTGACAAAGCGCAGCCCTGGCGGAGGCCAACCCTCACTTGGAACGAGTCCGACTTACTGCTGAGAACCCGGACACAGCTCTCGCTTTGGTCATACAGAGATTGGATGGCCCTGAGAAGGGACCCCCTCACCCCATACTCCCGCAGCACCTCCCACAATTTCTCCCGGGGGACCCGGTCATACGCCTTCTCCAGATCCACAAAACACATGTAGACTGGTTGGGCATACTCCCAGGCCCCCTCCAAGATCCTTGCGAGAGTGAAGATCTGATCCGTTGTTCCACGGTGTGTGTGTGTGTTTGATAAATATATTTAGTAGACCGAGTCAAAACATTTGGTTGTCTTTTTAATTTAATATCCCTCCTTCATACAGTACAACACAAAATACCTAAATACATCCGACCCAAAGGCCGCGGCAGTAGAGATTCTCAGTCGAACGCAAGACGGGTCCCAGAGACCCGAAGGCCGAGGCGGCGGTAGAAGTGAAATACATTCAAATACAGGACGGGTCCCAGGGACCCGAGGGCCTAGGCCGCTGTAGTGGGGGGAATACGATTGAATACCGGACTGGGTCCCGGGGACCCGAGGGCCGATACCTCTGTAGTGAAGAAAAACTTTTTAATACTGGCCCGGGTTCCCAAAGACTCCAAGGGCCAGGTCCACTGCAGTAGACGTGACATGAATTGAAACCAACGTGGGTCCCTGGGAACCGAATGCCAATACAAAAAGTCAAATAAATTGGACAACACAAGGGTTGTACTGTAGTTATGTCTGTGTGTGTGTGTGTGTTTGATAAATATATTTAGTAGACCGAGTCAAAACATTTGGTTGTCTTTTTAATTTAATATCCCTCCTTCATACAGTACAACACAAAATACCTAAATACATCCGACCCAAAGGCCGCGGCAGTAGAGATTCTCAGTCGAACGCAAGACGGGTCCCAGAGACCCGAAGGCCGAGGCGGCGGTAGAAGTGAAATACATTCAAATACAGGACGGGTCCCAGGGACCCGAGGGCCTAGGCCGCTGTAGTGGGGGGAATACGATTGAATACCGGACCGGGTCCCGGGGACCCGAGGGCCGATACCTCTGTAGTGAAGAAAAACTTTTGAATACTGGCCCGGGTTCCCAAAGACTCCAAGGGCCAGGTCCACTGCAGTAGACGTGACATGAATTGAAACCAACGTGGGTCCCTGGGACCCATATGCCAATGCAAAGAGTCAAATAAACTGGACAACACAAGGGTTGTACTATAAATATGTCTGTCTGTGTGTGTGTGTGTGTGTGTGTCTGTGTGTCTGTGTGTGTCTGTGCGTGTGTGTGAATGTATTTCACTTTCCCTCTTTCATACAATACAACACAAAATACATTCGACCGAAAGGCCGCGGCAGTAGAGATTCTCAGTCTAATGCAGGATGGGTCCCCAGAGACCAGAAGGCCGAGCCGGCGGTAGAAGTGAAATACATTCAAATAAAGGACGGGTCGCAGGGACCCGAGGGCCAAGGCCGCGGTAGTGGGGGGGAATACGACTGCATACCGGCCTGGGTCGCGGGGACCCGAGGGCCAGGTCCACTGTAGTAGACGCGACATGAATTGAAACCAAGGTGGGTCCCTGGGACCCGAATGCCAATGCAAAAAGTCAAATAAACCGAACGTGTCCCTGCGACCCGATGGACAGCACAAGGGTTATACTGTAAACATGTCTTTCTTTGTGTGTGTGTGTGTGTGTGATAAATATATTTAGTAGACGAGTCAAAGCGTTTGCTTGTCTTTTTAATTTTATTTCCCTCTTTCATACAGTACAACACAAAATACCAAAATACATCCGACCCAAAGGCCGCGGCAGTAGAGATTCTCAGTTGAATGCAGGACGGGTCCCCAGAGACCAGAGGGCCGAGGCGGCGGTAGAAGTGAAATACAAACAATACAGGACGGGTCGCAGGGACCCGAGGGCCAAGGCCGCGGTAGTGAGGGGAATACGAATGCATACTGGCCTGGGTCGCAGGGACCCAGGGGTCGGGTCCACTGTAGTAGACGCAACATGAATTGAAACCAAAGTGGGTCCCTGGGACCCGAATGCCAAAGCAAAAAGTCAAATAAACTGAACGTGTCCCTGCGACCCGATGGACAGCACAAGGGTTATACTGTAAACATGTCTTTCTGTGTGTGTGTGTGTGTGTGATAAATATATTTAGTAGACGAGTCAAAGCATTTGCTTGCCTTTTTAATTTAATTTCCCTCTTTCATACAATACAACACAAAATACCAAAATACATCCGACCCAAAGGCCGCGGCAGTAGAGATTCTCAGTCGAATGCAGGACGGGCCCCAGAGACCCGAAGGCCAATACCGCGGTAGTGAAAATGTACAGTCGAATGCAGGACGGGGCCCAGAGACCCGAAGGCCGACACCGCAGTGGTTGAGAAGTACATTTGAAGGCAGGACGGGTCCCAGAGACCCGAAGGCCGACATCGCGGTAGTGGAGAAGTACATTCGAATGCAGGACGGGTCCCAGAGACCCGAAGGCCGACACCGCGGTGGTGGAGAAATACACTTGAATGCAGGACGGGGCCCCGAGACCCGAAGGCCGATTCCACGGTAGTGGAGAAATACATTTGAATGCAGGACGGGGCCCAGAGACCCGAAGGCCGATACCGTGAAGTGAAACAAGCGTTGGTCCCCGGGACCTGACGGACAATGCAAAATGTCATATAAACTGCACGGGTCACCTTGACCCGATGGACAACACAAGGGTTAAAGCCATATTTTACTCTTTTTCAGGCAACTGTAAAACAGAATTGTCCTGTTAAGCCAGCTTGATTCCAAGTCTGGGTGAGACTTCACATATCCATGGTGTCACACAGGTAATATCGGACCATTCTGATGTAGGATTTTAAAATTAAAGGCTAAAATGTCCAAGTAAATCTACAGTATATTTGACATCTTTTTCAGGCTGTTAAAGCCATATTTTACTCTTTTTCAGGCAACTGTAGAACGGAATCCTCCTGTTAAACCAGCTTCATTCCAAGTCTGAGAGAAACATCACATATCCATGGTGTCACACAGTCAATATTGGACCATTCTGATGTAGGATTTTAAAATTAAAGGCTAAAATGTCCAAGTAAATCTACAGTATATTTGACATCTTTTTCAGGCTGTTAAAGCCATATTTTACTCTTTTTCAGGCAACTGTAGAACGGAATCCTCCTGTTAAACCAGCTTCATTCCAAGTCTGAGAGAAACATCACATATCCATGGTGTCACACAGTCAATATTGGACCATTCTGATGTAGGATTTTAAAATTAAAGGCTAAAATGTCCAAGTAAATCTACAGTATATTTGACATCTTTTTCAGGCTGTTAAAGCCATATTTTACTCTTTTTCAGGCAACTGTAGAACAGAATCCTCCTGTTAAGCCAGCTTGATTCCAAGTCTGGGTGAGACATCACATATCCATGGTGTCACACAGGTAATATCGGACCATTCTGATGTAGGATTTTAAAATTAAAGGCTAAAATGTCCAAGTAAATCTACAGTATATTTGACATCTTTTTCAGGCTGTTAAAGCCATATTTTACTCTTTTTCAGGCAACTGTAGAACGGAATCCTCCTGTTAAACCAGCTTCATTCCAAGTCTGAGAGAAACATCACATATCCATGGTGTCACACAGTCAATATTGGACCATTCTGATGTAGGTTTTAAAATTAAAGGCTAAAATGTCCAAGTAAATCTACAGTATATTTGACATCTTTTTCAGGCTGTTAAAGCCATATTTTACTCTTTTTCAGGCAACTGTAGAACGGAATCCTCCTGTTAAACCAGCTTCATTCCAAGTCTGAGAGAAACATCACATATCCATGGTGTCACACAGTCAATACTGGACCATTCTGATGTAGGATTTTAAAATTAAAGGCTAAAATGTCCAAGTAATCTACAGTATATTTGACATCTTTTTCAGGCTGTTAAAGCCATATTTTACTCTTTTTCAGGCAACTGTAAAACAGAATCCTCCTGTTAAGCCAGCTTGATTCCAAGTCTGGGTGAGACATCACATATCCATGGTGTCACACAGGTAATATCGGACCATTCTGATGTAGGATTTTAAAATTAAAGGCTAAAATGTCCAAGTAAATCTACAGTATATTTGACATCTTTTTCAGGCTGTTAAAGCCATATTTTACTCTTTTTCAGGCAACTGTAAAACAGAATCGTCCTGTTAAGCCAGCTTCATTCCAAGTCTGGGTGAGACATCACATATCCATGGTGACACACAGGTAATATCGGACCATTCTGATGTAGGATTTTAAAATTAAAGGCTAAAATGTCCAAGTAAATCTACAGTATATTTGACATCTTTTTCAGGCTGTTAAAGCCATATTTTACTCTTTTTCAGGCAACTGTAGAACGGAATCCTCCTGTTAAACCAGCTTCATTCCAAGTCTGAGAGAAACATCACATATCCATGGTGTCACACAGTCAATATTGGACCATTCTGATGTAGGATTTTAAAATTAAAGGCTAAAATGTCCAAGTAAATCGACAGTATATTTGACATCTTTTTCAGGCTGTTAAAGCCATATTTTAGTCTTTTTCAGGCAACTGTAGAACGGAATACTCCTGTTAAGTGTTGTGGAAGTTTCTGTACAGCGAGAGAGGAATTTCAGTGTGAGATGAGACCTTGTTGAGACAAAATAAAGACATGCTGCAAACTGGTTTAAAGGTATAAGGCATTCGGTGAAAAAGGTTTAATTGTTTTCTGCAGAGAACAATCAAAATGACAAGAACAGCTTTCACAATGTACAGTTACAGAGTGACCACAGTTCTGTGCCCCAAACAGTATATGACAGTTTCTTATATCCCCGTGAATCCAGCAGAAACCAGGCCATGTTTGGAAAACACTCTAATCTTAAACATAACAATTAGTTAGCTCAAGCAGACGGTTGGATCTCTTACGTATTTCTGAATCTGTCCTCCGTGCGTCAAGTTTTCTTGACCGGTCATTCTATCTTTAGAAGACAGACACCTATCTTGTCTTTAGATTGGTGCCTGGCTCCAACCTAGAACCTTGGACATGGTAACCCCAGCATATCTTCGAGGCCTTGTTTTCCTGTGCATTTGTCCTTAGGGGAGAGATGCAGAGTCACAACACGTCTCTAGAACTGGAAGGACTTACTAGTAGGATATATTTTATGAGACATATATTTCAGCAGCACAAAGAGGATTTTACTTATTAATAGTAAAACTAATTAATCACTTTAAGAAATGAACAATTATTGAAAATAAATCATTGTCTATGTCATTTTCCCATTACATTCCTCCCTTTTGACTATAACTAATCATTATACATTCGAAAATTACTGAAAGGAGACATGCATTTCTGCACGTCCCAAAAAAAATGTTTTTGTGAGTAATTTAAACCTCTTAGTTTAAGCTACCACTACATCTAGTCTAAAAGAAAGAAAATTAGTATTAAAATGGATTTTATGAATCTGGAACTACTCCTATTCGGAAGCTGAGTCCTCATTGTAACCGTACTCATTGTAAGAGGACAAATGAAACAATTCAGGACCATCATCTTTTAGTTGTAAGCTTGATACTGAACTTTCTCAAGAGTAAACAAAGAGGAAATCATTTTTCGTATTAATGGGATAATGCAACAAATACCTATCAAACAGAAACAGATCACAGAGATTACTGGAACCACAATTTTCTACATCCAAGCCTTCCAACCCTCCCCAAGTAACCCAAGCACCCCAATCCCACCCAGAATCAGTGTGATGGACATCTTGAGCCTTGAGACTAGTGGTGAGTTGTTGTAACTGATGGACAGTGTTAGTGATGTTTCCTTCAATGTCTGTGATAAATGTGCAGCATGTGATCACCATCAGAATGTGCGTTATTAACTACACCCCACCATGGAAGAATTACTGAGACAAATTTGCTACTGTAACTCGTCATTTTACATTTAGCTCTTAAGATAAAATGCAGTCAGTGCACAAATAGTCATTTAGATTTAACGCGTGTGGTTTAACGGGTGTAGCCTGTTTCTGTGAGTGGGGAAACAACGAACACACTAAGCATGAGTCATTGATCCATACATCGCGTGTGAATTTGCTGATTAAACCCAGTCACATGTTGGATGAGAAATGCATTTTTGTTTGTTTGTTAGGAGAAAGAACCCATTTATTTTGCACAATGTTAATCGTTTGAGTTGATTTTTGCCTTTTACCTGTACATGCATTCTTATCGTTTTTTTCTTTTTCCCAGTATAGACTATTGAGTTGGTCGCCAGTACATTAATATAGAATGATCCGCATGGATCTTTTCCTGATAACCGCGTGCATACTATGAAATAACCTTCATCTTGTGGATTAAACTCTGTTCAGTGTTAGCAATACTGCGGGTGAAGAGGTGTTTACTTTCTGAATTGTTAATCTATTTGTCAGGTTGGTGTGGTCAGAGAGAATCTGATTCCCCCAATTTGACCCACTTGTGTGCCAAATTGCTAAACCCCATGATGGGCACAATGCTTCCCCTCTCGGGTCCTGCATCATGTCCATTACAGGCGTATAGCAGATGTAAATTTCTACCTCACCCCAGAGAGATTTGTCATTTTTGGACTGAAAGTAATCGCATAGTTGTAACAGGAAAGAAGTTGATGTGTTAGCTAATACCTTAAAGTTTGTTGACCTAAGGTTATTGTTTTTCTTATATTGCTTGTACCCCAATACTGTCTAGACTAGAAAGGTGAAGAGTGTTCTACTCATTTTACCCCTTTATTTGACGAGTGAAAAACTGTGTGTCTGAGTGTGCTGTGCGTCAGTAGTAACATAAATTAATTAATTAACATTAATGTGAGAAGAAGTGTTAGAATAAATGGTGTTGTCAGATTTAGCTCTATCATATTTGTCTAACAACCAAGATGCAAACCCCCACAAACACAGAAAACCAGAATACATTTATTGTAATACACCATGTCTGTCTCTTCCTGTGTTCGTCCGTCTTCACAGCCAGCCTGCTGTGTCCTTCAGGAATGTGCTGTGTGTGTGTGGGTGCCTGAGTCAGTACCGTGCTGCAGATGTTTCTTCTGGTGTCAGAGGTTCGTCCACTAGCACATGACAACACCGTTGGGGTCAGGTATTTTCCCTGCCCTGTCTCTTGTGTGTGTGTGTGACGTTGGTGACACGGAACGCCGTCTGTCAGGCCACAGTCTGGTGCTGGAACCTCTTGCAGTGCGATGCATGGATCCACAGAGCCCGCTCAGCAACCTTAACTGCTGTGTGGGTGATCAGAAGAACCCGGAAGGGACCTTGCCAGCGTTCTTCACAGCCAGTTTCTCCTCCTGAAGTTTTTCACGACCACAAAATCTCCTGGCTCCAGCGTGTGGAGCGGCCTTTCAGCTGGGTGGGACAGGGCAGCAGAAACCTGGATTCTTATGGCAGAGAGAGCAGAAGACAGTTGTACACCCTACTCTAACATATCATGGGGTGCTCTAAGAGCCTCTAACCCCCACACTGGGTGGTCTGCCAAAAAAGATCCTAAAAGGACTGAGGTTACTGCACGTTCTTACCCTCATTCGCATGAACATAGTTTTGTTCCTAACGTGCCATTATCGCTTGACAACCGACTTGATATTCCCCACCCAGGAATGATTTCTGTCATTAGAGCTTTTGCTAACACTGAAGTTGTTTGTTTTTGAAGCGGGAAACACTTCCACCCATTTTGAAAACATCTCAACCATCACCAAACAACACATTTTCCCCTCCGACGGTGTGAGCTCAACAAAATCCATCAAATACCCTTATCGGTGGTACCTGCTGTGTTACAGTCACTGGTTTGCCTATATTGCCTATAATGTCATGCTTTACAAAAAAAATTTATTTTCTGCAAATGTTGTGAAGCTCTTAGTGAACCATGTTTTTGTTAACAATGATAGCATTCCACTCTTTTGACACATGGTAACGCCCATGTGTCAACCTCACTCTGACATCTCTTCATTAGTGCATGTATAGGACCTGAGCATGTGTGTGCAATTCAGGCCTGTGTGTAATAACAACAGAGTGAATTGTAAGTAATAATAAAGTATAGATTATTAACTTTGCAAAATGTGTGAAAAACATTGTTGAAGGCAAGGTTTTGAACCCGGCCCCAGCCAGACACCCTCTTTAAAGGTGCACCCTGCATTTTTCAACTGTGTACTGCAGCTACTGAATCTGGAAGTGAAAAATCAGTCAGCTGCACCGCGTGTGCAGAACATTTGCATATGCCTAGCTAAGATGGGAGCAAGATGGCCGTCAGAAGGTCATTGATCAATTGGTGATGCAAAATGGGCTTACCATTTCGGTGTTTCCACAATGCCCCAAAATCATGTACAACCCCAAAAGCGTACCTGGAGTCCGTGTAGCTTGTTACAGACGAACCTTCAGCCAGTTTACATGCTTCAGTGAGAACAATGACTTCAGCAACCTGTGCAGAGAAGTGTTTGGGAAGAGATTTAGCAATTAAGGTTTCTGCGTCAGATACTACAGCAAACCCTACCTGTCCCTGGCCGGTGTCAGGGCAGCGTGAGGCTGACCCATCCACATACAAAACCAGATCTTGAATTTGGCACCGGTGTGTCAGTCAGATCTGGACGCGGAGCACAGGTGTGTTGCAACTCTGCCAAAACAATCATGCGGTTCTCCCTATGCTGGTGTGGGCATAAGAGAAGCGAGGTTAAGTACTGTACAAAATGTTTAACAGTAACAAAATTCGACCTAAAGTCGGAAAACTTTGAAAAAAGTTGAAAAACTTTTTTAAGATTTACAAACGCCTGGTCATGCGCAAACATATTTTTACCATTTATTAAGTTAGCTAAAGGTTGAACTAACTGAGCATAATTTAGAATAATAAAAAAACACAACAGTAGGAACACATTCCTCATTTGTTGTTTTTTTTGTTGCAGGTTTTGGGAGGGACACTATTTCCTCAATCCGAGATAGAGACAATGTTGTCCCTGACGCTGGAATGTTATGACCCAAAACAAAAATGCACTTCTTTTTTCACAAAAGAGCAGAACCTGGGGAAAGGGTTAAGCTTTCAAGGCTCTCTCTCAGTGATTGGTTGTAGATGGTTGGGCTCTCGACAAATAATTGCCCTGAGCGTGTGAATGTGTATGCCTTACCATCAAACAGGAATGCTGTCTTTGTCCACTGGAACACTGGAAAAAGCGTTAGACAAATCAACAAGAGACAAATACTGTGCCCCCCCTCCCAGGAATTCCTTGAAGAATAGTGTAGGGTTTAGGGACATTTGGTGCACGTGCATGGACCGCTGCATTTACTGCTTTGAGGTCTTGAACAAAACGCCATTCGACCGGTTTTCCCTTATCACGAATTTTCTTGACAGGGAAAATTGGCGTGCAAACAGATGAATCAGGACCCGCAAACCAAAAACTCCTGTTTTAAAAAGAGTTAAAGACTGGTCTAATCCATCAATTGCTTCCTGTTTCAGTGGGTACTGATGCTTTTTAGGCCTGAAGTCTGAGCGCGGTGTGATGACGACAGGCTGGCAATTTTTGATGAGACCCACGTCATATTTATACGCTGCCCACAGGTGAGTCGACCCGTGGGACAGAGCATCTCTGTGGGGAAAGCATTAACAGCATTATTCAAAAGTGTTTGTGTGTGTGTGTTCAGTCTCTTTCCGCTGGAACACACTGCGCGCGGCGGTCACATGGTGTGACAGAAGCTTTCGATAACAGCCTGTGGAGGGGGAGACGGTCGTGTCCCCGTCCACGGTTTCAGTCCAGTCAGTCAGCTGGTCACAGTCCAGGACAAACCGTCCCAAGTTTCTCCACTGATCTGTGGGAGATTTAGACAAAGAGATATGAGCATATGAGTGCTGAACTCTGAAAAACATTCTCTGCTTATCAGTCAAGTTTACGGCTACTGCACACTTCTCATTATGTCAGTACATGTAAGCACACTCAAGCCCATCTGTGTCTTCTTTGAAAAAGATCTTCAACAAACATGTCATTTGTTTCTGATGAGACATAACAAGTGATATAAAAGTTGTGGTCTGACCTAAGTCAGCAAGGGGTTAAATCACATCTCTGGCCTCATGCAGCAAGCCTGCAGCATGACCCTGAAAAATGCCCCACTGAAAAATGAGCTGAGATGTGTGTGTGTTGTTTGAACCTAATGAGTCAGGCTGGGCAGTGATGTCTAATCTCACAACCTTGAGGCTTTGTGAGAGTTGAGATATCCTAAGCCAAAACGTAACATTGGATCTACCTAAACATTCACCGGACACAGGGGAGAGAGCAAAACAGAACATTTTGCCCTTCTGTCCTGTTCTGAATCATGTAGGCTAGATTCTAATGTACACACATCATGAAAGGCTGGAAAATTATTATTATATTATATTATTTTTCTTCTTTTCAGCTTGTTCAGCTGACTTGTAGCATCGGATGATGGTACCTGATGCTGCCGTTACTGTCAGATGTAGGTGGGGGAGAGGCCGTGGCTGCTTGTAGAGAGAGAGTGCTTGCAGCGAGGTGGGTGCTGTGTGGAATCTTGTCCTCTCCTGGCGCTTGCTTCTGGGGGAGACACGGACGGTGTTTCTCCCTTTGGCCTGGATGGCGGAGGAGGGTAGGGTGGTGGTGGGTTGAGCAGCTGATCGCCATCTTTGAGACTCGGATAGAGAGAAAATGCATTAGTGACAGTGGCCATTTCTTTTTTTTCTCTTGTTTCCGTGTTTCAGCAGTATTATCTGTTCTCTTTCCCTATTAGTGGCCTCTATTATCCACTGATAAAAACGTTCTTTGTTTTTTTTGTTTTTTTTCATTTAAATTAGATGCAGGGTGCTAATCATTTTTCCCCCTTTCAATAGTTTTTCTTTGTCTTTTAAATCCTGTTTTAGCATTCTAAGTTTCCCTGTGCTTAAGGAACCATTTTCAGGAAAACTATGTTTTGTTGCCCAATATGGCAGACATTCTATAGATTTACTTGGACATTTTAGCCTTTAATTTTAAAATCCTATATCAGAATGGTCCGATATTACCTGTGTGTCTCCATGGATATGTGATGTCTAACCCAGTCTTGGAATCAAGCTGGCTTAACAGGACGATTCTGTTTTACAGTTGCCTGAAAAAGAGTAAAATATGGCTTTAACAGCCTGAAAAAGATGTCAAATATACTGTAGATTTACTTGGACATTTTAGCCTTTAATTTTAAAATCATACATCAGAATGGTCCAATATTGACTATGTGACACCATGGATATGTGATGTTTCTCTCAGACTTGGAATGAAAATGGTGTAACAGGAGGATTCCGTTCTACAGTTGCCTGAAAAAGAGTAAAATATGGCTTTAACAGCCTGAAAAAGATGTCAAATCTACTGTAGATTTACTTGGACATTTTAGCCTTTAATTTTAAAATCCTATATCAGAATGGTCCGATATTACCTGTGTGTCACCATGGATATGTGATGTCTCAACCAGTCTTGGAATCAAGCTGGTTTAACAGGAGGATTCCGTTCTACAGTTGCCTGAAAAAGAGTAAAATATGGCTTTAACAGCCTGAAAAAGATGTCAAATATACTGTAGATTTACTTGGACATTTTAGCCTTTAATTTTAAAATCATACATTAGAATGGTACAATATTGACCATGTGACACCAAGGATATGTGATGTTTCTCTCAGACTTGCAATGAAGCTGGTTTAACAGGAGGATTCCGTTCTACAGTTGCCTGAAAAAGGGTAAAATATGGCTTTAACATCCTGAAAAAGATGTCAAATATACTGTAGATTTACTTGGACATTTTAGCATTTAATTTTAAAATCCTACATCAGAATGGTCCGATATTACCTGTGTGTCACCAGGGATATGTGATGTCTAACCCAGACTTGGAATGAAGCTGGTTTAACAGGAGGATTCCGTTCTACAGTTGCCTGAAAAAGAGTAAAATATGGCTTTAACAGCCTGAAAAAGATGTCAAATATACTGTAGATTTACATGGACATTTTAGCCTTTAATTTTAAAATCATACATCAGAATGGTACAATATTGACTGTGTGACACCATGGATATGTGATGTTTCTCTCAGACTTGGAATGAAAATGGTGTAACAGGAGGATTCCGTTCTACAGTTGCCTGAAAAAGAGTAAAATATGGCTTTAACAGCCTGAAAAAGATGTCAAATCTACTGTAGATTTACTTGGACATTTTAGCCTTTAATTTTAAAATCCTATATCAGAATGGTCCGATATTACCTGTGTGTCACCATGGATATGTGATGTCTCACCCAGTCTTGGAATCAAGCTGGTTTAACAGGAGGATTCCGTTCTACAGTTGCCTGAAAAAGAGTAAAATATGGCTTTAACAGCCTGAAAAAGATGTCAAATATACTGTAGATTTACTTGGACATTTTAGCCTTTAATTTTAAAATCATACATTAGAATGGTACAATATTGACCATGTTGTTGTGGGTTGGGGTTTTTGTTGGGGTTTATCTTCCCCTTTCTTTGGCCTCCTTGTGTTTTTGTCTTTGTTTTCTCCTTGGTCTTATGTTGCTGGTCCTGTCCTGTGTTCCCCTGAGTTTGTCTGTTCTACTTCCGGTTTTATTTTGATAGTCCAGTTTCCTGTCTTGTCTTGTCTCGTCTAGCTTCGCTTAGTTTTGTCTGATTGTCCAACCCCGCCCTAATGTGATTCACCTGATGTCTCACCTGTTCCCTGTTTCCTCATTGCCTCTTGTATTTAACCCCAGTGTTTCCTTTGTCTCTTGTCAGATCATTCTAGTTTGTCCGTCTGGTTCGTCTGCCTGTCCCGTTTGTCTGCATGCCTGTTCCCGTGACCGCATCTATGCTCCTGATGGCCCGTGAGTTATTTCCCTGTGTGGTTTTTGGTTTTGCGTTTTCTCCAGCCCTTGTGCTTGTCTTCTTGGTTTTTTTGGATTTTGGATTTTGGATTTTTCCCCTCGGACTCTGTTGCTGCCTTGTTTTTGTTCAAATAAAACCTTTCCTGGATTATTCCCCCACTACTCTGCGTTTGGGTCCTCCTTCCTCACCCCCCCCCACAACAGAATGATCTGACCAGTAATGGACTCAGCAGAGCGCAGCAGGGGCCCAGCGGATGTTGGGGAACGGCAGAGGATACTCAGCCAGCTGGAGTATGGCCTCGGGCGGTTTTTGGCAGAGCTGGGCAGAACCACAGATGCGAGGCGCCGGCTTGTCATCTGCGCACTCATGCGCAACACCTGGGCAGGCAAACCCTGGGTCCTGCAGGCGCCGGGAGTGGCTGCGGTGGTCAAGGAGGTCTACCGGCTGGAGGCGAGCCTGCAGGTCTTCCTCCTTCCCACCTGCGAGCCAGCGCTGAGCTCCGTAGACCCCCAGACCCCTGCCGCCGCCGCGGAGCCCCCGCCGACGCCTGTAGCCACTGACTCCCAGGGAGTGTCCACTGAACAGTCCTCCCTGGGAGTCGCCTTGAACCCCCAGCCGGCGCCCACAGAGACTGATTCCCGGGAGTGTTCACTGTACAGTCCTCCTGGGAGCCGCCTCGGAATCCCAGCCGGCGCCCCTAAGACTGATTCCCAGGAGTGTTCACTGTACAGTCCTCCCGGGAGTCACCGCAGAGCCCCAGCCTCCGCCGACTACCGCCACAGATCCCCAGCCGCCGCCTGCCGACGACGACAGATCCCCAGCCGCCGCCTGCCGACGACAGCAGCATCCCCAGCCGCCGCCTGCCGACGACGACGCGCATCCCCAGCCGCCGCCTGCCGACGACGACGCGCATCCCCAGCCGCCGCCTGCCGACGACGACGCGCATCCCCAGCCTCCGCCGCCACCTGCCGCGGAGCCCCAGCCCCCGCCGGTGCCTACCGCTGCTGTGGAGCCCCAGCAGCCGGCACCTGCCAAAACTGAGCCCCAGGGAGTGTCCACTGCTCAGTCCTCCCTGGGGGCCCCCCCTGAACCCGAAGGGCCTGCGGGCCCCCCTGAACCCGAAGGGCCTGCGGGCCCCCCTGAACCCGAAGGGCCTGCGGGCCCCCCTGAACCCGAAGGGCCTGCGGGCCCCCCTGAACCCGAAGGGCCTACGGGCCCCCTGAACCCGGGGCCTGCCGCCCCTGAACCCGAAGGGCCTGCGGCCCCCTGAACCCGGCCTGCCGCCCCCTGAACCCGGGGGCCTGCCGCCCCTGAACCCGAAGGGCCTACGGGCCCCCTGAACCCGAAGGGCCTACGGGCCCCCCTGAACCCGAAGGGCCTACGGGCCCCCCTGAACCCGAAGGGCCTACGGGCCCCCCTGAACCCGAAGGGCCTACGGGCCCCCCTGAACCCGAAGGGCCTACGGGCCCCCTGAACCCGAAGGGCCTACGGGCCCCTGAACCCGAAGGGCCTACGGGCCCCTGACCCGGACCGGCCCCTGACCGGACCGGCCGACCGGCCCCTGACCAACAGTTTTGGCCTCAGTCGGCGGTCGGCGCCCCCGACCCCAGCCGGGTTGGGGCCACTACCCTCTCGGGCACTGGCTCCCGACCCCTCGCTCTAGGCCTGGGGTTCCCGAACCCAGTCCCCCAGAGCCAGTTCCTGGACTTCCTTCGGCCCTGGTCCCGGGGCCCCTTCTGGGTTCCCCGGGCTCCGGGTTCTCAGGAATCCCAGCCCCCCGTGTCTTAGGTCCCCTAAACCCTAGCTTCCCTGGTCTTGTGTCTGTCCCAGTCTCCGTGCTTTTCCCTGTCACTGTATCTGTACCTGTCCCTGTCTCTGTGCCTGTTTGTGTACCTGTCCCCGTGCTTGTCCCTGTGTCTTCGTCTGTCCCAGTACTCGTCTCAGTCCCCGTGTCTGTCTTTGTCCCGGTGTTTGTCCCTGTCCCTGTCACCGTCTCTGTCCCTATCACCGTTCCTGTCCCTGTCTTTCTCCCTGTCCCCGCGTCCGTCCCATCCAAAATTGTCCCTAATTCCGACCCGTCTGTCTCCACCTCGTCTCCGTCTGTCCCGTCTCAGTCTACCCTTCCTATGTCCACGCCCGTCCAGTCCGTCCCTGCGCCTGTCCAGTCCGAGTCGGCCGTGCCCCTCCGCGGGGTTCCCCGTACGCCCCCCCGTGGGCTGTCCCGTGTCCGCGTGCCCCCCCGTGGGCTTTTCCGTGTCCGTGTGCCCCCCCGTGGGCCTTCCTGTAAGCCCCCCCGTGGGCCTTCCTGTAAGCCCCCCCGTGGGCCTTCCAGTGCGCCCCCTTGTGGGCCTTCTCGCGTCCTCCGTACGCCCCCCCCGTGAGCTCTCTCATGTCCCTAGTGCGCCCTCTACTGGGCTTTTTCATGCACCCTCGTCCGGGCTCCCTTGCGCTCCCTAATTCTCTTCCTGTATCCCCCTTTGCCCCTGTCTGCCTGAGTTTTTCCTTCTCTCCATGTGCCTGTCTGCCTGACTCTCCGTCCTCGTCCCGTCCCTTTCCTTGTCTCCTTTGTTCCCCGTCTGTCTTGTCCTCTGTGTCCTTTTTTTTTCTTCTCCCTTTTCTGCTCTCTGTCTCTGAGTCCGTCTGTCAGGTTCCTAGCGTCCCTTTTCCTTTTTTTTTTTTTTTTCTCTCTCTCTCTCTCTTTGTTCCGGTGTCTGAGTCTCCCTACCTTCCGGTCTGTCTGTCCTGCTCCCTATGTCCCTTTTCTGCCTCTGTGTCCGTGTCTTCACCCTCTGGTCTCTTCGTCTTGTTTCCGTCCCCTTCTCTCCCTTTCTTGTTTGAGCTTGTTTTCTCTGTAAATGTCCTAGTCCCTCTCGCGTTTGTCTTTCTTTTGCGGTCTGCCTTGCTCTCTGTGCTTCTCCTCTCTGTGCCCCTCCGGCGCTCTCTTTCTTGTCCCCTGCTCCTGGTCCCTTCTTTGCTTCCCTTCCTTGGGGGCCTCTTCTGTCCCTGGCTCCATTGGTTCCGCCCTCTGTCTCCCTTGCCTTGTCCCCTCCTCGCTCATCTCATCCCTCTCCTTGGTCTAGTCCCACCTCTCATTCATCTCTCTTTTCTCTGTTGCCCTGTCTCTTGTCTCCTCACTCTGTCTCTGTGTTTTCCGTCTCTCCCCTGTCTGTGTCTGTTTGTCTCACTCTCTGTGTCTTTGTCCCTCTCTCTCACCCTGTTTGTTTGTGTGCGTGCCTTTCTCTCTCTCCCTGTCGGTCTGCTCTCTGTCTTTCTCCCTCTGTTTCCTTTGTTCCCTCTGTCTGTCTGTCTTGTCCTCTGTCTTTTTCTCTCTCGTTCTGGTTGTTGTCCGTCTCTCTCTGTCGCTCTCTCTCTTTTTATATGGGTCTCTGTGTCTCTGACGCCCTGTCTCTCTCCCTCTGGCTGTCTTGTTCTCTGTGCCTTTCTCTCCGTGTTCCACTCGCTCTCTCCTTGTGTCCCTACCCTTATCCCTCCTCGATTTCTCTTCTCCAGTCCCTCGCTCATCGCCTGTCTCCTTCTGGCTTTCCTCGTGCCCTGTTCTTGTGTCCTCCCTTGTGCCCTGTTTTGATACCTTTCCTCGTGCCTGCTCCTCGTACCCTTCCCTTGTCTCCCTTTTTCGTCTCGCACCTTCCTTCTTTCCGCCCTATTCCTCCCTCTCTTCGTTTTGTCCCCTCCTTCGTCTTGTCGTTTTGTCTTCTCATTTCCTTGTCTTCTTGCTTCTTTTGTCTTTTCTTGTTGTTTTATCTCCTTGTCCTGCTTCCTTGTCTTTTCGTCTCATCTCCTTATTGTCCTTTTTCTCATAGCCTCTCTCCGTCTCCGAGCCCCTTTTCGTCTCCTTGCCTTCCTTTCGCCCCTTTTCTTCTTGTCTCTCACCTTGTCTCCTAGCCTATTTCGTCTTGCCCCCTCCTTCCCTCTCGGTCCCTCTCTCGCTCCTTCCCTCTCAGTTCCTCTCTCGCTCCTTCCCTCTCAGTCCCTCTCTCGCTCCTTCCTTCCCAGTCCCTCTCTCGCTCCTTCCTTCCCAGTCCCTCTCGCCTTCCTTCCCAGTCCCTCTCTAGCTCCTTCCTTCCCAGTCCCTCTCTGGCTCCTTCCTTCCCAGTCCCTCTCTCGCTTCCTCCTTCTCAGTCCCTCTCTTGCCCTCTCCCTTGTTCCCCTTCCTGTTCTGCCACCCTCTGCCTTTGTCCCTGGTGCCCTTGTGCCCCTGTTTCCCGGTACCCTGGTTCCCCCAGTCATCGGGCCCCCTCTCTCCTGTCTTTGTTTCGCCCTTTTTGGGTTGTTCTTTGTTCTTTATGGGTTATTTTTGACATCTGGTATCTGTCTTGGAGGGGGGGTACTGTTGTGGGTTGGGGTTTTTGTTGGGGTTTATCTTCCCCTTTCTTTGGCCTCCTTGTGTTTTTGTCTTTGTTTTCTCCTTGGTCTTATGTTGCTGGTCCTGTCCTGTGTTCCCCTGAGTTTGTCTGTTCTACTTCCGGTTTTATTTTGATAGTCCAGTTTCCTGTCTTGTCTTGTCTCGTCTAGCTTCGCTTAGTTTTGTCTGATTGTCCAACCCCGCCCTAATGTGATTCACCTGATGTCTCACCTGTTCCCTGTTTCCTCATTGCCTCTTGTATTTAACCCCAGTGTTTCCTTTGTCTCTTGTCAGATCATTCTAGTTTGTCCGTCTGGTTCGTCTGCCTGTCCCGTTTGTCTGCATGCCTGTTCCCGTGACCGCATCTATGCTCCTGATGGCCCGTGAGTTATTTCCCTGTGTGGTTTTTGGTTTTTGCGTTTTCTCCAGCCCTTGTGCTTGTCTTCTTGGTTTTTTTGGATTTTGGATTTTGGATTTTTCCCCTCGGACTCTGTTGCTAACTTGTTTTTGTTCAAATAAAACCTTTCCTGGATTATTCCCCCACTACTCTGCGTTTGGGTCCTCCTTCCTCACCCCCCCCCACAACACATGTGACACCAAGGATATGTGATGTTTCTCTCAGACTTGCAATGAAGCTGGTTTAACAGGAGGATTCCGTTCTAAAGTTGCCTGAAAAAGGGTAAAATATGGCTTTAACATCCTGAAAAAGATGTCAAATATACTGTAGATTTACTTGGACATTTTAGCCTTTAATTTTAAAATCCTACATCAGAATGGTCCGATATTACCTGTGTGTCACCAGGGATATGTGATGTCTAACCCAAAGCTGGAATGAAGCTGGTTTAACAGGAGGATTCCGTTGTACAGTTGCCTGAAAAAGAGTAAAATATGGCTTTAACAGCCTGAAAAAGATGTCAAATATACTGTAGATTTACTTGGACATTTTAGCCTTTAATTGTAAAATCCTACATCAGAATGGTGCAATTTTGACTATGTGACACCATGGATATGTGATGTTTCTCTCAGACTTGGAATGAAGCTGGTTTAACAGAAGGATTCCGTTCTACAGTTGCCTGAAAAAGAGTAAAATATGGCTTTAACAGCCTGAAAAAGATGTCAAATATACTGTAGATTTACTTGGACATTTTAGCCTATAATTTTAAAATCCTACATCAGAATGGTCCGATTTTACCTGGGTGTCACCATGGATATGTGATGTCTCACCCAGACTTGGAATGAAAATGGTGTAACAGGAGGATTCCGTTCTACAGTTGCCTGAAAAAGAGTAAAATATGGCTTTAACAGCCTGAAAAAGATGTCAAATATACTGTAGATTTACTTGGACATTTTAGCCTTTAATTTTAAAATCCTACATCAGAATGGTCCGATATTACCTGTGTGTCACCATGGATATGTGATGTCTCACCCAGACTTGGAATCAAGCTGGTTTAACAGGAGGATTCCGTTCTACAGTTGCCTGAAAAAGAGTAAAATATGGCTTTAACAGCCTGAAAAAGATGTCAAATATACTGTAGATTTACTTGGACATTTTAGCCTTTAATTTTAAAATCATACATCAGAATGGTACAATATTGACCATGTGACACCATGGATATGTGATGTTTCTCTCAGACTTGCAATGAAGCTGGTTTAACAGGAGGATTCCGTTCTACAGTTGCCTGAAAAAGGGTAAAATATGGCTTTAACAGCCTGAAAAAGATGTCAAATATACTGTAGATTTACTTGGACATTTTAGCCTTTAATTTTAAAATCCTACATCAGAATGGTCCGATATTACCTGTGTGTCACCATGGATATGTGATGTCTAACCCAGACTTGGAATGAAGCTGGTTTAACAGGAGGATTCCGTTCTACAGTTGCCTGAAAAAGAGTAAAATATGGCTTTAACAGCCTGAAAAAGATGTCAAATATACTGTAGATTTACTTGGACATTTTAGCCTTTAATTTTAAAATCCTACATCAGAATGGTCCAATATTGACTGTGTGACACCATGGATATGTGATGTTTCTCTCAGACTTGGAATGAAGCTGGTTTAACAGGAGGATTCCGTTCTACAGTTGCCTGAAAAAGAGTAAAATATGGCTTTAACAGCCTGAAAAAGATGTCAAATATACTGTAGATTTACTTGGACATTTTAGCCTTTAATTTTAAAATCCTACATCAGAATGGTCCGATATTACCTGTGTGACACCATGGATATGTGATGTCTCACCCAGACTTGGAATCAAGCTGGCTTAACAGGAGGATTCTGTTTTACAGTTGCCTGAAAAAGAGTAAAATATGGCTTTAACAGCCTGAAAAAGATGTCAAATATACTGTAGATTTACTTGGACATTTTAGCCTTTAATTTTAAAATCCTACATCAGAATGGTCCAATATTGACTGTGTGACACCATGGATATGTGATGTTTTTCTCAGACTTGGAATGAAGCTGGTTTAACAGGAGGATTCTGTTCTACAGTTGCCTGAAAAAGAGTAAAATATGGCTTTAACAGCCTGAAAAAGATGTCAAATATACTGTAGATTTACTTGGACATTTTAGCCTTTAATTTTAAAATCCTACATCAGAATGGTCCAATATTACCTGTGTCACCATGGATATGTGATGTTTCTCTCAGACTTGGAATGAAGCTGGTTTAACAGGAGGATTCCGTTCTACAGTTGCCTGAAAAAGAGTAAAATATGGCTTTAACAGCCTGAAAAAGATGTCAAATATACTGTAGATTTACTTGGACATTTTAGCCTTTAATTTTAAAATCCTACATCAGAATGGTCCAATATTGACTGTGTGACACCATGGATATGTGATGTTTCTCTCAGACTTGGAATGAAGCTGGTTTAACAGGAGGATTCCGTTCTACAGTTGCCTGAAAAAGAGTAAAATATGGCTTTAACAGCCTGAAAAAGATGTCAAATATACTGTAGATTTACTTGGACATTTTAGCCTTTAATTTTAAAATCCTACATCAGAATGGTCCGATTTTACCTGTGTGTCACCATGGATATGTGATGTCTCACCCAGACTTGGAATGAAGCTGGTTTAACAGGAGGATTCCGTTCTACAGTTGCCTGAAAAAGAGTAAAATATGGCTTTAACAGCCTGAAAAAGATGTCAAATATACTGTAGATTTACTTGGACATTTTAGCCTTTAATTTTAAAATCCTACATCAGAATGGTCCAATATTGACTGTGTGACACCATGGATATGTGATGTTTCTCTCAGACTTGGAATGAAGCTGGTTTAACAGGAGGATTCCGTTCTACAGTTGCCTGAAAAAGAGTAAAATATGGCTTTAACAGCCTGAAAAAGATGTCAAATATACTGTAGATTTACTTGGACATTTTAGCCTTTAATTTTAAAATCCTACATCAGAATGACCGATATTACCTGTGTCACCATGGATATGTGATGTCTCACCCAGACTTGGAATGAAGCTGGTTTAACAGGAGGATTCCGTTCTACAGTTGCCTGAAAAAGAGTAAAATATGGCTTTAACAGCCTGAAAAGATGTCAAATATACTGTAGATTTACTTGGACATTTTAGCCTTTAATTTTAAAATCCTACATCAGAATGGTCCAATATTGACCATGTGACACCATGGATATGTGATGTTTCTCTCAGACTTGGAATGAAGCTGGTTTAACAGGAGGATTCCGTTCTACAGTTGCCTGAAAAAGAGTAAAATATGGCTTTAACAGCCTGAAAAAGATGTCAAATATACTGTAGATTTACTTGGACATTTTAGCCTTTAATTTTAAAATCCTACATCAGAATGGTCCGATATTACCTGTGTGTCACCATGGATATGTGATGTCTCACCCAGACTTGGAATGAAGCTGGTTTAACAGGAGGATTCCGTTCTACAGTTGCCTGAAAAAGAGTAAAATATGGCTTTAACAGCCTGAAAAAGATGTCAAATATACTGTAGATTTACTTGGACATTTTAGCCTTTAATTTTAAAATCCTACATCAGAATGGTCCAATATTGACTGTGTGACACCATGGATATGTGATGTTTCTCTCAGACTTGGAATGAAGCTGGTTTAACAGGAGGATTCCGTTCTACAGTTGCCTGAAAAAGAGTAAAATATGGCTTTAACAGCCTGAAAAAGATGTCAAATATACTGTAGATTTACTTGGACATTTTAGCCTTTAATTTTAAAATCCTACATCAGAATGGTCCGATATTACCTGTGTGACACCATGGATATGTGATGTCTCACCCAGACTTGGAATCAAGCTGGCTTAACAGGAGGATTCTGTTCTACAGTTGCCTGAAAAAGAGTAAAATATGGCTTTAACAGCCTGAAAAAGATGTCAAATATACTGTAGATTTACTTGGACATTTTAGCCTTTAATTTTAAAATCCTACATCAGAATGGTCCAATATTGACTGTGTGACACCATGGATATGTGATGTTTCTCTCAGACTTGGAATGAAGCTGGTTTAACAGGAGGATTCCGTTCTACAGTTGCCTGAAAAAGAGTAAAATATGGCTTTAACAGCCTGAAAAAGATGTCAAATATACTGTAGATTTACTTGGACATTTTAGCCTTTAATTTTAAAATCCTACATCAGAATGGTCCAATATTACCTGTGTGACCATGGATATGTGATGTTTCTCTCAGACTTGGAATGAAGCTGGTTTAACAGGAGGATTCCGTTCTACAGTTGCCTGAAAAAGAGTAAAATATGGCTTTAACAGCCTGAAAAAGATGTCAAATATACTGTAGATTTACTTGGACATTTTAGCCTTTAATTTTAAAATCCTACATCAGAATGGTCCGATATTACCTGTGTGTCACCATGGATATGTGATGTCTCACCCAGACTTGGAATGAAGCTGGTTTAACAGGAGGATTCCGTTCTACAGTTGCCTGAAAAAGAGTAAAATATGGCTTTAACAGCCTGAAAAAGATGTCAAATATACTGTAGATTTACTTGGACATTTTAGCCTTTAATTTTAAAATCCTACATCAGAATGGTCCAATATTGACTGTGTGACACCATGGATATGTGATGTTTCTCTCAGACTTGGAATGAAGCTGGTTTAACAGGAGGATTCCGTTCTACAGTTGCCTGAAAAAGAGTAAAATATGGCTTTAACAGCCTGAAAAGATGTCAAATATACTGTAGATTTACTTGGACATTTTAGCCTTTAATTTTAAAATCCTACATCAGAATGGTCCAATATTGACTGTGTGACACCATGGATATGTGATGTTTCTCTCAGACTTGGAATGAAGCTGGTTTAACAGGAGGATTCCTTTCTACAGTTGCCTGAAAAAGAGTAAAATATGGCTTTAACAGCCTGAAAAAGATGTCAAATATACTGTAGATTTACTTGGACATTTTAGCCTTTAATTTTAAAATCCTACATCAGAATGGTCCGATATTACCTGTGTCACCATGGATATGTGATGTCTCACCCAGACTTGGAATCAAGCTGGTTTAACAGGAGGATTCCGTTCTACAGTTGCCTGAAAAAGAGTAAAATATGGCTTTAACAGCCTGAAAAAGATGTCAAATATACTGTAGATTTACTTGGACATTTTAGCCTTTAATTTTAAAATCCTACATCAGAATGGTCCAATATTGACCATGTGACACCATGGATATGTGATGTTTCTCTCAGACTTGGAATGAAGCTGGTTTAACAGGAGGATTCCGTTCTACAGTTGCCTGAAAAGAGTAAAATATGGCTTTAACAGCCTGAAAAGATGTCAAATATACTGTAGATTTACTTGGACATTTTAGCCTTTAATTTTAAAATCCTACATCAGAATGGTCCGATATTACCTGTGTGACACCATGGATATGTGATGTCTCACCCAGACTTGGAATGAAGCTGGTTTAACAGGAGGATTCCGTTCTACAGTTGCCTGAAAAAGAGTAAAATATGGCTTTAACAGCCTGAAAAGATGTCAAATATACTGTAGATTTACTTGGACATTTTAGCCTTTAATTTTAAAATCCTACATCAGAATGGTCCAATATTGACTGTGTGACACCATGGATATGTGATGTTTCTCTCAGACTTGGAATGAAGCTGGTTTAACAGGAGGATTCCGTTCTACAGTTGCCTGAAAAAGAGTAAAATATGGCTTTAACAGCCTGAAAAAGATGTCAAATATACTGTAGATTTACTTGGACATTTTAGCCTTTAATTTTAAAATCCTACATCAGAATGGTCCGATATTACCTGTGTGACACCATGGATATGTGATGTCTCACCCAGACTTGGAATGAAGCTGGTTTAACAGGAGGATTCTGTTCTACAGTTGCCTGAAAAAGAGTAAAATATGGCTTTAACAGCCTGAAAAAGATGTCAAATATACTGTAGATTTACTTGGACATTTTAGCCTTTAATTTTAAAATCCTACATCAGAATGGTCCAATATTGACTGTGTGACACCATGGATATGTGATGTTTCTCTCAGACTTGGAATGAAGCTGGTTTAACAGGAGGATTCCGTTCTACAGTTGCCTGAAAAAGAGTAAAATATGGCTTTAACAGCCTGAAAAAGATGTCAAATATACTGTAGATTTACTTGGACATTTTAGCCTTTAATTTTAAAATCCTACATCAGAATGGTCCAATATTACCTGTGTGACACCATGGATATGTGATGTTTCTCTCAGACTTGGAATGAAGCTGGTTTAACAGGAGGATTCCGTTCTACAGTTGCCTGAAAAAGAGTAAAATATGGCTTTAACAGCCTGAAAAAGATGTCAAATATACTGTAGATTTACTTGGACATTTTAGCCTTTAATTTTAAAATCCTACATCAGAATGGTCCGATATTACCTGTGTGACACCATGGATATGTGATGTCTCACCCAGACTTGGAATGAAGCTGGTTTAACAGGAGGATTCCGTTCTACAGTTGCCTGAAAAAGAGTAAAATATGGCTTTAACAGCCTGAAAAAGATGTCAAATATACTGTAGATTTACTTGGACATTTTAGCCTTTAATTTTAAAATCCTACATCAGAATGGTCCAATATTGACTGTGTGACACCATGGATATGTGATGTTTCTCTCAGACTTGGAATGAAGCTGGTTTAACAGGAGGATTCCGTTCTACAGTTGCCTGAAAAAGAGTAAAATATGGCTTTAACAGCCTGAAAAAGATGTCAAATATACTGTAGATTTACTTGGACATTTTAGCCTTTAATTTTAAAATCCTACATCAGAATGGTCCGATATTACCTGTGTGACACCATGGATATGTGATGTCTCACTCAGACTTGGAATGAAGCTGGTTTAACAGGAGGATTCCGTTCTACAGTTGCCTGAAAAAGAGTAAAATATGGCTTTAACAGCCTGAAAAGATGTCAAATATACTGTAGATTTACTTGGACATTTTAGCCTTTAATTTTAAAATCCTACATCAGAATGGTCCAATATTACCTGTGTGACACCATGGATATGTGATGTTTCTCTCAGACTTGGAATGAAGCTGGTTTAACAGGAGGATTCCGTTCTACAGTTGCCTGAAAAAGAGTAAAATATGGCTTTAACAGCCTGAAAAAGATGTCAAATATACTGTAGATTTACTTGGACATTTTAGCCTTTAATTTTAAAATCCTACATCAGAATGGTCCGATATTACCTGTGTGACACCATGGATATGTGATGTCTCTCCCAGACTTGGAATGAAGCTGGTTTAACAGGAGGATTCCGTTCTACAGTTGCCTGAAAAAGAGTAAAATATGGCTTTAACAGCCTGAAAAAGATGTCAAATATACTGTAGATTTACTTGGACATTTTAGCCTTTAATTTTAAAATCCTACATCAGAATGGTCCAATATTGACTGTGTGACACCATGGATATGTGATGTTTCTCTCAGACTTGGAATGAAGCTGGTTTAACAGGAGGATTCCGTTCTACAGTTGCCTGAAAAAGAGTAAAATATGGCTTTAACAGCCTGAAAAAGATGTCAAATATACTGTAGATTTACTTGGACATTTTAGCCTTTAATTTTAAAATCCTACATCAGAATGGTCCGATATTACCTGTGTGACACCATGGATATGTGATGTCTCTCTCAGACTTGGAATGAAGCTGGTTTAACAGGAGGATTCCGTTCTACAGTTGCCTGAAAAAGAGTAAAATATGGCTTTAACAGCCTGAAAAAGATGTCAAATATACTGTAGATTTACTTGGACATTTTAGCCTTTAATTTTAAAATCCTACATCAGAATGGTCCAATATTGACTGTGTGACACCATGGATATGTGATGTTTCTCTCAGACTTGGAATGAAGCTGGTTTAACAGGAGGATTCCGTTCTACAGTTGCCTGAAAAAGAGTAAAATATGGCTTTAACAGCCTGAAAAAGATGTCAAATATACTGTAGATTTACTTGGACATTTTAGCCTTTAATTTTAAAATCCTACATCAGAATGGTCCAATATTGACTGTGTGACACCATGGATATGTGATGTTTCTCTCAGACTTGGAATGAAGCTGGTTTAACAGGAGGATTCCGTTCTACAGTTGCCTGAAAAGAGTAAAATATGGCTTTAACAGCCTGAAAAAGATGTCAAATATACTGTAGATTTACTTGGACATTTTAGCCTTTAATTTTAAAATCCTACATCAGAATGGTCGATATTGACTGTGTGACACCATGGATATGTGATGTCTCTCCCAGACTTGGAATGAAGCTGGTTTAACAGGAGGATTCCGTTCTACAGTTGCCTGAAAAAGAGTAAAATATGGCTTTAACAGCCTGAAAAAGATGTCAAATATACTGTAGATTTACTTGGACATTTTAGCCTTTAATTTTAAAATCCTACATCAGAATGGTCCAATATTGACTGTGTGACACCATGGATATGTGATGTTTCTCTCAGACTTGGAATGAAGCTGGTTTAACAGGAGGATTCCGTTCTACAGTTGCCTGAAAAAGAGTAAAATATGGCTTTAACAGCCTGAAAAAGATGTCAAATATACTGTAGATTTACTTGGACATTTTAGCCTTTAATTTTAAAATCCTACATCAGAATGGTCCGATATTACCTGTGTGACACCATGGATATGTGATGTTTCTCTCAGACTTGGAATGAAGCTGGTTTAACAGGATTCCGTTCTACAGTTGCCTGAAAAAGAGTAAAATATGGCTTTAACAGCCTGAAAAGATGTCAAATATACTGTAGATTTACTTGGACATTTTAGCCTTTAATTTTAAAATCCTACATCAGAATGGTCCAATATTACCTGTGTGACACCATGGATATGTGATGTTTCTCTCAGACTTGGAATGAAGCTGGTTTAACAGGAGGATTCCTTTCTACAGTTGCCTGAAAAAGAGTAAAATATGGCTTTAACAGCCTGAAAAAGATGTCAAATATACTGTAGATTTACTTGGACATTTTAGCCTTTAATTTTAAAATCCTACATCAGAATGGTCCAATATTACCTGTGTGACACCATGGATATGTGATGTCTCTCAGACTTGGAATGAAGCTGGTTTAACAGGAGGATTCCGTTCTACAGTTGCCTGAAAAAGAGTAAAATATGGCTTTAACAGCCTGAAAAAGATGTCAAATATACTGTAGATTTACTTGGACATTTTAGCCTTTAATTTTAAAATCCTACATCAGAATGGTCCATTATTACTGTGTGACACCATGGATATGTGATGTCTCACCCAGACTTGGAATGAAGCTGGTTTAACAGGAGGATTCCGTTCTACAGTTGCCTGAAAAGAGTAAAATATGGCTTTAAAAGCCTGAAAAGATGTCAAATATACTGTAGATTTACTTGGACATTTTAGCCTTTAATTTTAAAATCCTACATCAGAATGGTCCAATATTACCTGTGTGACACCATGGATATGTGATGTTTCTCTCAGACTTGGAATGAAGCTGGTTTAACAGGAGGATTCCGTTCTACAGTTGCCTGAAAAAGAGTAAAATATGGCTTTAACAGCCTGAAAAAGATGTCAAATATACTGTAGATTTACTTGGACATTTTAGCCTTTAATTTTAAAATCCTACATCAGAATGGTCCGATATTACCTGTGTGACACCATGGATATGTGATGTCTCTCCAGACTTGGAATGAAGCTGGTTTAACAGGAGGATTCCGTTCTACAGTTGCCTGAAAAAGAGTAAAATATGGCTTTAACAGCCTAAAAAGATGTCAAATATACTGTAGATTTACTTGGACATTTTAGCCTTTAATTTTAAAATCCTACATCAGAATGGTCCAATATTACTGTGTGACACCATGGATATGTGATGTTTCTCTCAGACTTGGAATGAAGCTGGTTTAACAGGAGGATTCCGTTCTACAGTTGCCTGAAAAAGAGTAAAATATGGCTTTAACAGCCTGAAAAAGATGTCAAATATACTGTAGATTTACTTGGACATTTTAGCCTTTAATTTTAAAATCCTACATCAGAATGGTCCAATATTGACTGTGTGACACCATGGATATGTGATGTCTCTCTCAGACTTGGAATGAAGCTGGTTTAACAGGAGGATTCCGTTCTACAGTTGCCTGAAAAGAGTAAAATATGGCTTTAACAGCCTGAAAAAGATGTCAAATATACTGTAGATTTACTTGGACATTTTAGCCTTTAATTTTAAAATCCTACATCAGAATGGTCCGATATTACCTGTGTGACACCATGGATATGTGATGTCTCACCCAGACTTGGAATGAAGCTGGTTTAACAGGAGGATTCCGTTCTACAGTTGCCTGAAAAAGGTAAAATATGGCTTTAACAGCCTGAAAAGATGTCAAATATACTGTAGATTTACTTGGACATTTTAGCCTTTAATTTTAAAATCCTACATCAGAATGGTCAATATTGACTGTGTGACACCATGGATATGTGATGTTTCTCTCAGACTTGGAATGAAGCTGGTTTAACAGGAGGATTCCGTTCTACAGTTGCCTGAAAAAGTAAAATATGGCTTTAACAGCCTGAAAAGATGTCAAATATACTGTAGATTTACTTGGACATTTTAGCCTTTAATTTTAAAATCCTACATCAGAATGGTCCAATATTACCTGTGTCACCATGGATATGTGATGTCTCACCCAGACTTGGAATGAAGCTGGTTTAACAGGAGGATTCCGTTCTACAGTTGCCTGAAAAAGAGTAAAATATGGCTTTAACAGCCTGAAAAAGATGTCAAATATACTGTAGATTTACTTGGACATTTTAGCCTTTAATTTTAAAATCCTACATCAGAATGGTCCAATATTGACTGTGTGACACCATGGATATGTGATGTTTCTCTCAGACTTGGAATGAAGCTGGTTTAACAGGAGGATTCCGTTCTACAGTTGCCTGAAAAAGAGTAAAATATGGCTTTAACAGCCTGAAAAAGATGTCAAATATACTGTAGATTTACTTGGACATTTTAGCCTTTAATTTTAAAATCCTACATCAGAATGGTCCGATATTGACCGTGTGACACCATGGATATGTGATGTTTCTCTCAGACTTGGAATGAAGCTGGTTTAACAGGAGGATTCCGTTCTACAGTTGCCTGAAAAAGAGTAAAATATGGCTTTAACAGCCTGAAAAGATGTCAAATATACTGTAGATTTACTTGGACATTTTAGCCTTTAATTTTAAAATCCTACATCAGAATGGTCCAATATTACCTGTGTGACACCATGGATATGTGATGTTTCTCTCAGACTTGGAATGAAGCTGGTTTAACAGGAGGATTCCGTTCTACAGTTGCCTGAAAAAGAGTAAAATATGGCTTTAACAGCCTGAAAAGATGTCAAATATACTGTAGATTTACTTGGACATTTTAGCCTTTAATTTTAAAATCCTACATCAGAATGGTCCAATATTGACTGTGTGACACCATGGATATGTGATGTTTCTCTCAGACTTGGAATGAAGCTGGTTTAACAGGAGGATTCCGTTCTACAGTTGCCTGAAAAAGAGTAAAATATGGCTTTAACAGCCTGAAAAGATGTCAAATATACTGTAGATTTACTTGGACATTTTAGCCTTTAATTTTAAAATCCTACATCAGAATGGTCCATATTGACTGTGTGACACCATGGATATGTGATGTTTCTCCCAGACTTGGAATGAAGCTGGTTTAACAGGAGGATTCCTTTCTACAGTTGCCTGAAAAAGAGTAAAATATGGCTTTAACAGCCTGAAAAAGATGTCAAATATACTGTAGATTTACTTGGACATTTTAGCCTTTAATTTTAAAATCCTACATCAGAATGGTCCGATATTCACTGTGTGACACCATGGATATGTGATGTTTCTCTCAGACTTGGAATGAAGCTGGTTTAACAGGAGGATTCCGTTCTACAGTTGCCTGAAAAAGAGTAAAATATGGCTTTAACAGCCTGAAAAAGATGTCAAATATACTGTAGATTTACTTGGACATTTTAGCCTTTAATTTTAAAATCCTACATCAGAATGGTCCAATATTACCTGTGTGACACCATGGATATGTGATGTTTCTCTCAGACTTGGAATGAAGCTGGTTTAACAGGAGGATTCCGTTCTACAGTTGCCTGAAAAAGAGTAAAATATGGCTTTAACAGCCTGAAAAAGATGTCAAATATACTGTAGATTTACTTGGACATTTTAGCCTTTAATTTTAAAATCCTACATCAGAATGGTCCATATTGACTGTGTGACACCATGGATATGTGATGTTCTCCAGACTTGGAATGAAGCTGGTTTAACAGGAGGATTCCGTTCTACAGTTGCCTGAAAAAGAGTAAAATATGGCTTTAACAGCCTGAAAAAGATGTCAAATATACTGTAGATTTACTTGGACATTTTAGCCTTTAATTTTAAAATCCTACATCAGAATGGTCCAATATTGACTGTGTGACACCATGGATATGTGATGTTTCTCTCAGACTTGGAATGAAGCTGGTTTAACAGGAGGATTCCGTTCTACAGTTGCCTGAAAAGAGTAAAATATGGCTTTAACAGCCTGAAAAAGATGTCAAATATACTGTAGATTTACTTGGACATTTTAGCCTTTAATTTTAAAATCCTACATCAGAATGGTCCATATTGACTGTGTGACACCATGGATATGTGATGTTTCTCTCAGACTTGGAATGAAGCTGGTTTAACAGGAGGATTCCGTTCTACAGTTGCCTGAAAAAGTAAAATATGGCTTTAACAGCCTGAAAAAGATGTCAAATATACTGTAGATTTACTTGGACATTTTAGCCTTTAATTTTAAAATCCTACATCAGAATGGTCAATATTACTGTGTGACACCATGGATATGTGATGTTTCTCTCAGACTTGGAATGAAGCTGGTTTAACAGGAGGATTCCTACAGTTGCCTGAAAAAGAGTAAAATATGGCTTTAACAGCCTGAAAAGATGTCAAATATACTGTAGATTTACTTGGACATTTTAGCCTTTAATTTTAAAATCCTACATCAGAATGGTCCGATATTACCTGTGTGACACCATGGATATGTGATGTCTCTCCCAGACTTGGAATGAAGCTGGTTTAACAGGAGGATTCCGTTCTACAGTTGCCTGAAAAAGAGTAAAATATGGCTTTAACAGCCTGAAAAAGATGTCAAATATACTGTAGATTTACTTGGACATTTTAGCCTTTAATTTTAAAATCCTACATCAGAATGGTCCGATATTACCTGTGTGTCACCATGGATATGTGATGTCTCACCCAGACTTGGAATGAAGCTGGTTTAACAGGAGGATTCCGTTCTACAGTTGCCTGAAAAAGAGTAAAATATGGCTTTAACAGCCTGAAAAAGATGTCAAATATACTGTAGATTTACTTGGACATTTTAGCCTTTAATTTTAAAATCCTACATCAGAATGGTCCAATATTACCTGTGTGACACCATGGATATGTGATGTTTCTCTCAGACTTGGAATGAAGCTGGTTTAACAGGAGGATTCCGTTCTACAGTTGCCTGAAAAAGAGTAAAATATGGCTTTAACAGCCTGAAAAAGATGTCAAATATACTGTAGATTTACTTGGACATTTTAGCCTTTAATTTTAAAATCCTACATCAGAATGGTCCATATTGACCTGTGTGACACCATGGATATGTGATGTTTCTCCCAGACTTGGAATGAAGCTGGTTTAACAGGAGGATTCCGTTCTACAGTTGCCTGAAAAAGAGTAAAATATGGCTTTAACAGCCTGAAAAGATGTCAAATATACTGTAGATTTACTTGGACATTTTAGCCTTTAATTTTAAAATCCTACATCAGAATGGTCAATATTACCTGTGTGACACCATGGATATGTGATGTTTCTCTCAGACTTGGAATGAAGCTGGTTTAACAGGAGGATTCCGTTCTACAGTTGCCTGAAAAAGAGTAAAATATGGCTTTAACAGCCTGAAAAGATGTCAAATATACTGTAGATTTACTTGGACATTTTAGCCTTTAATTTTAAAATCCTACATCAGAATGGTCCATATTGACTGTGTGACACCATGGATATGTGATGTTTCACCCAGACTTGGAATGAAGCTGGTTTAACAGGAGGATTCCGTTCTACAGTTGCCTGAAAAAGAGTAAAATATGGCTTTAACAGCCTGAAAAAGATGTCAAATATACTGTAGATTTACTTGGACATTTTAGCCTTTAATTTTAAAATCCTACATCAGAATGGTCCATATTACCTGTGTGACACCATGGATATGTGATGTCTCCCAGACTTGGAATGAAGCTGGTTTAACAGGAGGATTCCGTTCTACAGTTGCCTGAAAAAGAGTAAAATATGGCTTTAACAGCCTGAAAAAGATGTCAAATATACTGTAGATTTACTTGGACATTTTAGCCTTTAATTTTAAAATCCTACATCAGAATGGTCCGATATTGACCTGTGTGACACCATGGATATGTGATGTCTCTCCCAGACTTGGAATGAAGCTGGTTTAACAGGAGGATTCCGTTCTACAGTTGCCTGAAAAGAGTAAAATATGGCTTTAACAGCCTGAAAAAGATGTCAAATATACTGTAGATTTACTTGGACATTTTAGCCTTTAATTTTAAAATCCTACATCAGAATGGTCCAATATTGACTGTGTGACACCATGGATATGTGATGTTTCTCTCAGACTTGGAATGAAGCTGGTTTAACAGGAGGATTCCGTTCTACAGTTGCCTGAAAAAGAGTAAAATATGGCTTTAACAGCCTGAAAAAGATGTCAAATATACTGTAGATTTACTTGGACATTTTAGCCTTTAATTTTAAAATCCTACATCAGAATGGTCCAATATTGACTGTGTGACACCATGGATATGTGATGTTTCTCTCAGACTTGGAATGAAGCTGGTTTAACAGGAGGATTCCGTTCTACAGTTGCCTGAAAAAGGTAAAATATGGCTTTAACAGCCTGAAAAAGATGTCAAATATACTGTAGATTTACTTGGACATTTTAGCCTTTAATTTTAAAATCCTACATCAGAATGGTCAATATTACCTGTGTGACACCATGGATATGTGATGTTTCTCTCAGACTTGGAATGAAGCTGGTTTAACAGGAGGATTCCGTTCTACAGTTGCCTGAAAAAGAGTAAAATATGGCTTTAACAGCCTGAAAAAGATATCAAATATACTGTAGATTTACTTGGACATTTTAGCCTTTAATTTTAAAAA
>JABXJD010002129.1:0-61156 GCA_013375575.1 Percina caprodes | reverse complement strand
AGCAAACCCTACCTGTCTGGCCGGTGTCAGGGCAGCGTGAAGCTGACCCATCCACATACAAAACCAGATCTTGAATTTGGCACCGGTGTGTCAGTCAGATCTGGACGGAGTACACAGGTGTGTTGTGCAACTCTGCCAAAACAATCATGCAGGTTCCCCTATGCTGGTGTGGGCATAAGAGAAGCGAGGTTAAGTACTGTACAAAATGTTTAACAGTAACAAAATTCGACCTAAAGTCGGAAAACTTTGAAAAAGTTGAAAAACTTTTTAGATTTCAAACGCTATGGTCATGCGCAAACATATTTTTACCATTTATTAAGTTAGCTAAAGGTTGAACTAACTGAGCATAATTTAGAATAATAAAAAACACAACAGTAGGAACACATTCCTCATTTGTTGTTTTTTTGTTGCAGGTTTGGGAGGGACACTATTTCCTCAATCCGAGATAGAGACAATGTTGTCCCTGACGCTGGAATGTTATGACCCAAAACAAAAATGCACTTCTTTTTCACAAAAGAAGAGCAGAACCTGGGAAAGGGTTAAGCTTTCAAGGCTCTCTCAGTGATTGGTTGTAGATGGTTGGGCTCTCGACAAATAATTGCCTGAGCGTGTGAATGTGTATGCCTTACCATCAAACAGGAATGCTGTCTTTGTCCACTGGAACACTGGAAAAGCGTTAGACAAATCAACAGAGACAAATACTGTGCCCCCTCCCAGGAATTCCTTGAAGAATAGTGTAGGGTTTAGGGACATTTGGTGCCGTGCATGGACGCTGCATTTACTGCTTTGAGGTCTTGAACAAAACGCCATTCGACCGGTTTTCCCTTATCACGAATTTTCTTGACAGGGAAAATTGGCGTGCAAACAGATGAATCAGGACCCGCAAACCAAAAACTCCTGTTTTAAGGTTAAAGACTGGTCTAATCCATCAATTGCTTCCTGTTTCAGTGGGTACTGATGCTTTTTAGGCCTGAAGTCTGAGCGCGGTGTGATGACGACAGGCTGGCAATTTTGATGAGACCCACGTCATATTTATACGCTGCCCACAGGTGAGTCGACCCGTGGGACAGAGCATCTCTGTGGGGAAAGCATTAACAGCATTATTCAAAAGTGTTTGTGTGTGTGTGTTCAGTCTCTTTCCGCTGGAACACACTGCGCGCGCGGTCACATGGTGTGACAGAAGCTTTCGATAACAGCCTGTGGAGGAGACGGTCGTGTCCCCGTCCACGGTTTCAGTCCAGTCAGTCAGCTGGTCACAGTCCAGGACAAACCGTCCCAAGTTTCTCCACTGATCTGTGGGAGATTTAGACAAAGAGATATGAGCATATGAGTGCTGAACTCTGAAAAACATTCTCTGCTTATCAGTCAAGTTTACGGCTACTGCACACTTCTCATTATGTCAGTACATGTAAGCACACTCAAGCCCATCTGTGTCTTCTTTGAAAAAGATCTTCAACAAACATGTCATTTGTTTCTGATGAGACATAACAAGTGATATAAAAGTTGTGGTCTGACCTAAGTCAGCAAGGGGTTAAATCACATCTCTGGCCTCATGCAGCAAGCCTGCAGCATGACCCTGAAAAATGCCCCACTGAAAAATGAGCTGAGATGTGTGTGTGTTGTTTGAACCTAATGAGTCAGGCTGGGCAGTGATGTCTAATCTCACAACCTTGAGGCTTTGTGAGAGTTGAGATATCCTAAGCCAAAACGTAACATTGGATCTACCTAAACATTCACCGGACACAGGGGAGAGAGCAAAACAGAACATTTTGCCCTTCTGTCCTGTTCTGAATCATGTAGGCTAGATTCTAATGTACACATCATGAAAGGCTGGAAAATTATTATTATATTATATTATTTTTCTTCTTTTCAGCTTGTTCAGCTGACTTGTAGCATCGGATGATGGTACCTGATGCTGCCGTTACTGTCAGATGTAGGTGGGGAGAGGCCAGCTGCTTGTAGAGAGAGAGTGCTTGCAGCGAGGTGGGTGCTGTGTGGAATCTTGTCCTCTCCTGGCGCTTGCTTCTGGGGAGACACGGACGGTGTTTCTCCCTTTGGCCTGGATGGCGGAGGAGGGTAGGGTGGTGGTGGGTTGAGCAGCTGATCGCCATCTTTGAGACTCGGATAGAGAGAAAATGCATTAGTGACAGTGGCCATTTCTTTTTTCTCTTGTTTCCGTGTTTCAGCAGTATTATCTGTTCTCTTTCCCTATTAGTGGCCTCTATTATCCACTGATAAAAACGTTCTTTGTTTTTTTGTTTTTTTCATTTAAATTAGATGCAGGGTGCTAATCATTTTTCCCCCTTTCAATAGTTTTTCTTTGTCTTTTAAATCCTGTTTTAGCATTCTAAGTTTCCTGTGCTTAGGAACCATTTTCAGGAAAATATGTTTTGTTGCCCAATATGGCAGACATACTGTAGATTTACTTGGACATTTTAGCCTTTAATTTTAAAATCCTACATCAGAATGGTCCGATATTACCTGTGTGTCACCATGGATATGTGATGTCTCACCCAGACTTGGAATCAAGCTGGCTTAACAGGACGATTCTGTTTTACAGTTGCCTGAAAAAGAGTAAAATATGGCTTTAACAGCCTGAAAAAGATGTCAAATATACTGTAGATTTACTTGGACATTTTAGCCTTTAATTTTAAAATCCTACATCAGAATGGTCCAATATTGACTGTGTGACACCATGGATATGTGATGTTTCTCTCAGACTTGGAATGAAGCTGGTTTAACAGGAGGATTCCGTTCTACAGTTGCCTGAAAAAGAGTAAAATATGGCTTTAACAGCCTGAAAAAGATGTCAAATATACTGTAGATTTACTTGGACATTTTAGCCTTTAATTTTAAAATCCTACATCAGAATGGTCCGATATTACCTGTGTGTCACCATGGATATGTGATGTCTCTCCAGACTTGGAATCAAGCTGGTTTAACAGGAGGATTCCGTTCTACAGTTGCCTGAAAAAGAGTAAAATATGGCTTTAACAGCCTGAAAAAGATGTCAAATATACTGTAGATTTACTTGGACATTTTAGCCTTTAATTTTAAAATCCTACATCAGAATGGTACAATATTGACTTTGTGACACCATGGATATGTGATGTTTCTCTCAGACTTGGAATGAAGCTGGTTTAACAGGAGGATTCCGTTCTACAGTTGCCTGAAAAAGAGTAAAATATGGCTTTAACAGCCTGAAAAAGATGTCAAATATACTGTAGATTTACTTGGACATTTTAGCCTTTAATTTTAAAATCCTACATCAGAATGGTCCGATATTACCTGTGTGTCACCATGGATATGTGATGTCTAACCCAGACTTGGAATGAAGCTGGTTTAACAGGAGGATTCCGTTCTACAGTTGCCTGAAAAGAGTAAAATATGGCTTTAACAGCCTGAAAAGATGTCAAATATACTGTAGATTTACTTGGACATTTTAGCCTTTAATTTTAAAATCATACATCAGAATGGTACAATATTGACTGTGTGACACCATGGATATGTGATGTTTCTCTCAGACTTGGAATGAAAATGGTGTAACAGGAGGATTCCGTTCTACAGTTGCCTGAAAAAGAGTAAAATATGGCTTTAACAGCCTGAAAAGATGTCAAATCTACTGTAGATTTACTTGGACATTTTAGCCTTTAATTTTAAAATCCTATATCAGAATGGTCCGATATTACCTGTGTGTCACCATGGATATGTGATGTCTCACCCAGTCTTGGAATCAAGCTGGTTTAACAGGAGGATTCCGTTCTACAGTTGCCTGAAAAGAGTAAAATATGGCTTTAACAGCCTGAAAAAGATGTCAAATATACTGTAGATTTACTTGGACATTTTAGCCTTTAATTTTAAAATCATACATTAGAATGGTACAATATTGACCATGTTGTTGTGGGTTGGGGTTTTGTTGGGGTTTATCTTCCCCTTTCTTTGGCCTCCTTGTGTTTTTGTCTTTGTTTTCTCCTTGGTCTTATGTTGCTGGTCCTGTCCTGTGTTCCCCTGAGTTTGTCTGTTCTACTTCCGGTTTTATTTTGATAGTCCAGTTTCCTGTCTTGTCTTGTCTCGTCTAGCTTCGCTTAGTTTTGTCTGATTGTCCAACCCCGCCCTAATGTGATTCACCTGATGTCTCACCTGTTCCCTGTTTCCTCATTGCCTCTTGTATTTAACCCCAGTGTTTCCTTTGTCTCTTGTCAGATCATTCTAGTTTGTCCGTCTGGTTCGTCTGCCTGTCCCGTTTGTCTGCATGCCTGTTCCCCGTGACCGCATCTATGCTCCTGATGGCCCGTGAGTTATTTCCCCTGTGTGGTTTTTGGTTTTTGCGTTTTCTCCAGCCCTTGTGCTTGTCTTCTTGGTTTTTTTGGATTTTGGATTTTGGATTTTTCCCCTCGGACTCTGTTGCTGCCTTGTTTTTGTTCAAATAAAACCTTTCCTGGATTATTCCCCACTACTCTGCGTTTGGGTCCTCCTTCCTCACCCCCACAACAGAATGATCTGACCAGTAATGGACTCAGCAGAGCGCAGCAGGGGCCCAGCGGATGTTGGGGAGCGGCAGAGGATACTCAGCCAGCTGGAGTATGGCCTCGGGCGGTTTTGGCAGAGCTGGGCAGAACCACAGATGCGGCGCCGGCTTGTCATCTGCGCACTCATGCGCAACACCTGGGCAGGCAAACCCTGGGTCCTGCAGGCGCCGGGAGTGGCTGCGGTGGTCAGGAGGTCTACCGGCTGGAGGCGAGCCTGCAGGTCTTCCTCCTTCCCACCTGCGAGCCAGCGCTGAGCTCCGTAGACCCCCAGACCCCTGCCGCCGCCGCGGAGCCCCCGCCGACGCCTGTAGCCACTGACTCCCAGGGAGTGTCCACTGAACAGTCCTCCCTGGGAGTCGCCTTGAACCCCCAGCCGGCGCCCACAGAGACTGATTCCCGGGGAGTGTTCACTGTACAGTCCTCCCTGGGAGCCGCCTCGGAATCCCAGCCGGCGCCCCTAAGACTGATTCCCAGGGAGTGTTCACTGTACAGTCCTCCCGAGTCACCGCAGAGCCCCAGCCTCCGCCGACTACCGCCGCGCATCCCCAGCCGCCGCCTGCCGGCGGCGCCAGCATCCCCAGCCGCCGCCTGCCGGCAGCGCATCCCCAGCCGCCGCCTGCCCGGCGGCGGCAGCATCCCCAGCCGCCGCCTGCCGGCGGCGGAGCGCATCCCCAGCCGCCGCCTGCCGACGACCGCGCATCCCCAGCCTCCGCCGCCACCTGCCGCGGAGCCCAGCCCGCCGGTGCCTACCGCTGCTGTGGAGCCCCAGCAGCCGGCACCTGCCAAAACTGAGCCCCAGGGAGTGTCCACTGCTCAGTCCTCCTGGGGCCCCCTGAACCCGAAGGGCCTGGGCCCCCTGAACCCGAAGGGCCTGGGCCCCCTGAACCCGAAGGGCCTGCGGCCCCCTGAACCCGAAGGGCCTGCGGGCCCCCTGAACCCGAAGGGCCTACGGGCCCCTGAACCCGAAGGGCCTGCGGCCCCCTGAACCCGAAGGGCCTGCCGGCCCCTGAACCCGAAGGGCCTGCCGCCCCCTGAACCCGGGGCCTGCCGGCCCCCTGAACCCGAAGGGCCTACGGGCCCCTGAACCCGAAGGGCCTACGGGCCCCCTGAACCCGAAGGGCCCGGGCCCCCTGAACCCGAAGGGCCTACGGGCCCCCTGAACCCGAAGGGCCTACGGGCCCCTGAACCCGAAGGGCCTACGGGCCCCCCTGAACCCGAAGGGCCTACGGGCCCCCCTGAACCCGAAGGGCCTACGGGCCCCCCTGAACCCGAAGGGCCTACGGGCCCCCTGACCCGGACCGGCCCCCCTGACCCGGACCGGCCGACCGGCCCCCCTGACCAACAGTTTTGGCCCTCAGTCGGCGGTCGGCGTCCCCGACCCCCAGCCGGGGTTGGGGCCACTACCCTCTCGGGGCACTGGCTCCCGGGACCCCCCTCGCTCTAGGCCTGGGGGTTCCCCGGAACCCAGTCCCCCCAGAGCCAGTTCCTGGACTTCCTTCGGCCCTGGTCCCCGGGGCCCCCTTCTGGGTTCCCCGGGCTCCGGGTTCTCAGGAATCCCAGCCCCCCGTGTCTTAGGTCCCCTAAACCCTAGCTTCCCTGGTCTTGTGTCTGTCCCAGTCTCCGTGCTTTTCCCTGTCACTGTATCTGTACCTGTCCCTGTCTCTGTGCCTGTTTGTGTACCTGTCCCGTGCTTGTCCCTGTGTCTTCGTCTGTCCCAGTACTCGTCTCAGTCCCGTGTCTGTCTTTGTCCGGTGTTTGTCCCTGTCCCTGTCACCGTCTCTGTCCCTATCACCGTTCCTGTCCCTGTCTTTCTCCCTGTCCCAGCGTCCGTCCCATCCAAAATTGTCCCTAATTCCGACCCGTCTGTCTCCACCTCGTCTCCGTCTGTCCCGTCTCAGTCTACCCTTCCTATGTCCACGCCCGTCCAGTCCGTCCCTGCGCCTGTCCAGTCCGAGTCGGCCGTGCCCCTCCGCGGGGTTCCCCGTACGCCCCCCCGTGGGCTGTCCCGTGTCCGCGTGCCCCCCCGTGGGCTTTTCCGTGTCCGTGTGCCCCCCCGTGGGCCTTCCTGTAAGCCCCGTGGGCCTTCCTGTAAGCCCCCCCGTGGGCCTTCCAGTGCGCCCCCTTGTGGGCCTTCTCGCGTCCTCCGTACGCCCCCCCCGTGAGCTCTCTCATGTCCCTAGTGCGCCCTCTACTGGGCTTTTCATGCACCCTCGTCCGGGCTCCCTTGCGCTCCTAATTCTCTTCCTGTATCCCCCTTTGCCCCTGTCTGCCTGAGTTTTCCTTCTCTCCATGTGCCTGTCTGCCTGACTCTCCGTCCTCGTCCCGTCCCTTTCCTTGTCTCCTTTGTTCCCCGTCTGTCTTGTCCTCTGTGTCCTTTTTTTTTCTTCTCCCTTTTCTGCTCTCTGTCTCTGAGTCCGTCTGTCAGGTTCCTAGCGTCCCTTTTCCTTTTTTTTTTGTTTTTTCTCTCTCTCTCTCTCTCTTTGTTCCGGTGTCTGAGTCTCCCTACCTTCCGGTCTGTCTGTCCTGCTCCCTATGTCCCTTTTCTGCCTCTGTGTCCGTGTCTTCACCCTCTGGTCTCTTCGTCTTGTTTCCGTCCCCTTCTCTCCCTTTCTTGTTTGAGCTTGTTTTCTCTGTAAATGTCCTAGTCCCTCTCGCGTTTGTCTTTCTTTTTTGCGGTCTGCCTTGCTCTCTGTGCTTCTCCCTCTCTGTGCCCCTCCGGCGCTCTCTTTCTTGTCCCCTGCTCCTGGTCCCTTCTTTGCTTCCCTTCCTTGGGGCCTCTTCTGTCCCTGGCTCCATTGGTTCCGCCCTCTGTCTCCCTTGCCTTGTCCCCTCCTCGCTCATCTCATCCCTCTCCTTGGTCTAGTCCCACCTCTCATTCATCTCTCTTTTCTCTGTTGCCCTGTCTCTTGTCTCCCTCACTCTGTCTCTGTGTTTTCCGTCTCTCCCCCTGTCTGTGTCTGTTTGTCTCACTCTCTGTGTCTTTGTCCCTCTCTCTCACCCTGTTTGTTTGTGTGCGTGCCTTTCTCTCTCTCCCTGTCGGTCTGCTCTCTGTCTTTCTCCCTCTGTTTCCTTTGTTCCCTCTGTCTGTCTGTCTTGTCCTCTGTCTTTTTCTCTCTCGTTCTGGTTGTTGTCCGTCTCTCTCTGTCGCTCTCTCTCTTTTTATATGGGTCTCTGTGTCTCTGACGCCCTGTCTCTCTCCCTCTGGCTGTCTTGTTCTCTGTGCCTTTCTCTCCGTGTTCCACTCGCTCTCTCCTTGTGTCCCTACCCCTTATCCCTCCTCGATTTCTCTTCTCCAGTCCCTCGCTCATCGCCTGTCTCCTTCTGGCTTTCCTCGTGCCCTGTTCTTGTGTCCTCCCTTGTGCCCTGTTTTGATACCTTTCCTCGTGCCTGCTCCTCGTACCCTTCCCTTGTCTCCCTTTTTCGTCTCGCACCTTCCTTCTTTCCGCCCTATTCCTCCCTCTCTTCGTTTTGTCCCCTCCTTCGTCTTGTCGTTTTGTCTTCTCATTTCCTTGTCTTCTTGCTTCTTTTGTCTTTTCTTGTTGTTTTATCTCCTTGTCCTGCTTCCTTGTCTTTTCGTCTCATCTCCCTTATTGTCCTTTTTTCTCATAGCCTCTCTCCGTCTCCGAGCCCCTTTTCGTCTCCTTGCCTTCCTTTCGCCCCCTTTTCTTCTTGTCTCTCACCTTGTCTCCTAGCCTATTTCGTCTTGCCCCCTCCTTCCCTCTCGGTCCCTCTCTCGCTCCTTCCCTCTCAGTTCCTCTCTCGCTCCTTCCCTCTCAGTCCCTCTCTCGCTCCTTCCTTCCCAGTCCCTCTCTCGCTCCTTCCTTCCCAGTCCCTCTCTAGCGCCTTCCTTCCCAGTCCCTCTCTAGCTCCTTCCTTCCCAGTCCCTCTCTGGCTCCTTCCTTCCCAGTCCCTCTCTCGCTTCCTCCTTCTCAGTCCCTCTCTTGCCCTCTCCCTTGTTCCCCTTCCTGTTCTGCCACCCTCTGCCTTTGTCCCTGGTGCCCTTGTGCCCCTGTTTCCCGGTACCCTGGTTCCCCCAGTCATCGGGCCCCCTCTCTCCTGTCTTTGTTTCGCCCTTTTTGGGTTGTTCTTTGTTCTTTATGGGTTATTTTTGACATCTGGTATCTGTCTTGGAGGGTACTGTTGTGGGTTGGGGTTTTGTTGGGGTTTATCTTCCCCTTTCTTTGGCCTCCTTGTGTTTTTGTCTTTGTTTTCTCCTTGGTCTTATGTTGCTGGTCCTGTCCTGTGTTCCCTGAGTTTGTCTGTTCTACTTCCGGTTTTATTTTGATAGTCCAGTTTCCTGTCTTGTCTTGTCTCGTCTAGCTTCGCTTAGTTTTGTCTGATTGTCCAACCGCCCTAATGTGATTCACCTGATGTCTCACCTGTTCCCTGTTTCCTCATTGCCTCTTGTATTTAACCCCAGTGTTTCCTTTGTCTCTTGTCAGATCATTCTAGTTTGTCCGTCTGGTTCGTCTGCCTGTCCCGTTTGTCTGCATGCCTGTTCCCGTGACCGCATCTATGCTCCTGATGGCCCGTGAGTTATTTCCCTGTGTGGTTTTTGGTTTTGCGTTTTCTCCAGCCCTTGTGCTTGTCTTCTTGGTTTTGGATTTTGGATTTTGGATTTTCCCCTCGGACTCTGTTGCTAACTTGTTTTTGTTCAAATAAAACCTTTCCTGGATTATTCCCCACTACTCTGCGTTTGGGTCCTCCTTCCTCACCCCCACAACACATGTGACACCAAGGATATGTGATGTTTCTCTCAGACTTGGAATGAAGCTGGTTTAACAGGAGGATTCCGTTCTACAGTTGCCTGAAAAAGGGTAAAATATGGCTTTAACAGCCTGAAAAAGATGTCAAATATACTGTAGATTTACTTGGACATTTTAGCCTTTAATTTTAAAATCCTACATCAGAATGGTCCGATATTACCTGTGTGTCACCATGGATATGTGATGTCTAACCCAGACTGGAATGAAGCTGGTTTAACAGGAGGATTCCGTTCTACAGTTGCCTGAAAAAGAGTAAAATATGGCTTTAACAGCCTGAAAAAGATGTCAAATATACTGTAGATTTACTTGGACATTTTAGCCTTTAATTTTAAAATCCTACATCAGAATGGTCCAATATTGACTGTGTGACACCATGGATATGTGATGTTTCTCTCAGACTTGGAATGAAGCTGGTTTAACAGGAGGATTCCGTTCTACAGTTGCCTGAAAAAGAGTAAAATATGGCTTTAACAGCCTGAAAAAGATGTCAAATATACTGTAGATTTACTTGGACATTTTAGCCTTTAATTTTAAAATCCTACATCAGAATGGTCCGATATTTACCTGTGTGACACCATGGATATGTGATGTCTCACCCAGACTTGGAATGAAGCTGGTTTAACAGGAGGATTCCGTTCTACAGTTGCCTGAAAAAGAGTAAAATATGGCTTTAACAGCCTGAAAAAGATGTCAAATATACTGTAGATTTACTTGGACATTTTAGCCTTTAATTTTAAAATCCTACATCAGAATGGTCCGATATTACCTGTGTGACACCATGGATATGTGATGTCTCACCCAGACTTGGAATGAAGCTGGTTTAACAGGAGGATTCCGTTCTACAGTTGCCTGAAAAAGAGTAAAATATGGCTTTAACAGCCTGAAAAAGATGTCAAATATACTGTAGATTTACTTGGACATTTTAGCCTTTAATTTTAAAATCCTACATCAGAATGGTCCAATATTGACTGTGTGACACCATGGATATGTGATGTTTCTCTCAGACTTGGAATGAAGCTGGTTTAACAGGAGGATTCCGTTCTACAGTTGCCTGAAAAAGAGTAAAATATGGCTTTAACAGCCTGAAAAAGATGTCAAATATACTGTAGATTTACTTGGACATTTTAGCCTTTAATTTTAAAATCCTACATCAGAATGGTCCGATATTACCTGTGTGACACCATGGATATGTGATGTCTCTCCCAGACTTGGAATGAAGCTGGTTTAACAGGAGGATTCCGTTCTACAGTTGCCTGAAAAAGAGTAAAATATGGCTTTAACAGCCTGAAAAAGATGTCAAATATACTGTAGATTTACTTGGACATTTTAGCCTTTAATTTTAAAATCCTACATCAGAATGGTCCAATATTGACTGTGTGACACCATGGATATGTGATGTTTCTCTCAGACTTGGAATGAAGCTGGTTTAACAGGAGGATTCCGTTCTACAGTTGCCTGAAAAAGAGTAAAATATGGCTTTAACAGCCTGAAAAAGATGTCAAATATACTGTAGATTTACTTGGACATTTTAGCCTTTAATTTTAAAATCCTACATCAGAATGGTCCGATATTACCTGTGTGACACCATGGATATGTGATGTCTCACCCAGACTTGGAATGAAGCTGGTTTAACAGGAGGATTCCGTTCTACAGTTGCCTGAAAAAGAGTAAAATATGGCTTTAACAGCCTGAAAAAGATGTCAAATATACTGTAGATTTACTTGGACATTTTAGCCTTTAATTTTAAAATCCTACATCAGAATGGTCCAATATTGACTGTGTGACACCATGGATATGTGATGTTTCTCTCAGACTTGGAATGAAGCTGGTTTAACAGGAGGATTCCGTTCTACAGTTGCCTGAAAAAGAGTAAAATATGGCTTTAACAGCCTGAAAAAGATGTCAAATATACTGTAGATTTACTTGGACATTTTAGCCTTTAATTTTAAAATCCTACATCAGAATGGTCCAATATTACCTGTGTGACACCATGGATATGTGATGTTTCTCTCAGACTTGGAATGAAGCTGGTTTAACAGGAGGATTCCGTTCTACAGTTGCCTGAAAAAGAGTAAAATATGGCTTTAACAGCCTGAAAAAGATGTCAAATATACTGTAGATTTACTTGGACATTTTAGCCTTTAATTTTAAAATCCTACATCAGAATGGTCCAATATTGACTGTGTGACACCATGGATATGTGATGTTTCTCTCAGACTTGGAATGAAGCTGGTTTAACAGGAGGATTCCGTTCTACAGTTGCCTGAAAAAGAGTAAAATATGGCTTTAACAGCCTGAAAAAGATGTCAAATATACTGTAGATTTACTTGGACATTTTAGCCTTTAATTTTAAAATCCTACATCAGAATGGTCCGATATTACCTGTGTGACACCATGGATATGTGATGTTTCTCCCAGACTTGGAATGAAGCTGGTTTAACAGGAGGATTCCGTTCTACAGTTGCCTGAAAAAGAGTAAAATATGGCTTTAACAGCCTGAAAAAGATGTCAAATATACTGTAGATTTACTTGGACATTTTAGCCTTTAATTTTAAAATCCTACATCAGAATGGTCCAATATTGACTGTGTGACACCATGGATATGTGATGTTTCTCTCAGACTTGGAATGAAGCTGGTTTAACAGGAGGATTCCGTTCTACAGTTGCCTGAAAAAGAGTAAAATATGGCTTTAACAGCCTGAAAAAGATGTCAAATATACTGTAGATTTACTTGGACATTTTAGCCTTTAATTTTAAAATCCTACATCAGAATGGTCCGATATTACTGTGTGACACCATGGATATGTGATGTTTCTCTCAGACTTGGAATGAAGCTGGTTTAACAGGAGGATTCCGTTCTACAGTTGCCTGAAAAAGAGTAAAATATGGCTTTAACAGCCTGAAAAAGATGTCAAATATACTGTAGATTTACTTGGACATTTTAGCCTTTAATTTTAAAATCCTACATCAGAATGGTCCAATATTGACTGTGTGACACCATGGATATGTGATGTTTCTCTCAGACTTGGAATGAAGCTGGTTTAACAGGAGGATTCCGTTCTACAGTTGCCTGAAAAAGAGTAAAATATGGCTTTAACAGCCTGAAAAAGATGTCAAATATACTGTAGATTTACTTGGACATTTTAGCCTTTAATTTTAAAATCCTACATCAGAATGGTCCAATATTGACTGTGTGACACCATGGATATGTGATGTTTCTCTCAGACTTGGAATGAAGCTGGTTTAACAGGAGGATTCCGTTCTACAGTTGCCTGAAAAAGAGTAAAATATGGCTTTAACAGCCTGAAAAAGATGTCAAATATACTGTAGATTTACTTGGACATTTTAGCCTTTAATTTTAAAATCCTACATCAGAATGGTCCAATATTGACTGTGTGACACCATGGATATGTGATGTTTCTCTCAGACTTGGAATGAAGCTGGTTTAACAGGAGGATTCCGTTCTACAGTTGCCTGAAAAAGAGTAAAATATGGCTTTAACAGCCTGAAAAAGATGTCAAATATACTGTAGATTTACTTGGACATTTTAGCCTTTAATTTTAAAATCCTACATCAGAATGGTCCAATATTGACTGTGTGACACCATGGATATGTGATGTTTCTCTCAGACTTGGAATGAAGCTGGTTTAACAGGAGGATTCCGTTCTACAGTTGCCTGAAAAAGAGTAAAATATGGCTTTAACAGCCTGAAAAAGATGTCAAATATACTGTAGATTTACTTGGACATTTTAGCCTTTAATTTTAAAATCCTACATCAGAATGGTCCAATATTGACTGTGTGACACCATGGATATGTGATGTTTCTCTCAGACTTGGAATGAAGCTGGTTTAACAGGAGGATTCCGTTCTACAGTTGCCTGAAAAAGAGTAAAATATGGCTTTAACAGCCTGAAAAAGATGTCAAATATACTGTAGATTTACTTGGACATTTTAGCCTTTAATTTTAAAATCCTACATCAGAATGGTCCAATATTGACTGTGTGACACCATGGATATGTGATGTTTCTCTCAGACTTGGAATGAAGCTGGTTTAACAGGAGGATTCCGTTCTACAGTTGCCTGAAAAAGAGTAAAATATGGCTTTAACAGCCTGAAAAAGATGTCAAATATACTGTAGATTTACTTGGACATTTTAGCCTTTAATTTTAAAATCCTACATCAGAATGGTCCGATATTGACTGTGTGACACCATGGATATGTGATGTTTCTCTCAGACTTGGAATGAAGCTGGTTTAACAGGAGGATTCCGTTCTACAGTTGCCTGAAAAAGAGTAAAATATGGCTTTAACAGCCTGAAAAAGATGTCAAATATACTGTAGATTTACTTGGACATTTTAGCCTTTAATTTTAAAATCCTACATCAGAATGGTCCAATATTGACTGTGTGACACCATGGATATGTGATGTTTCTCTCAGACTTGGAATGAAGCTGGTTTAACAGGAGGATTCCGTTCTACAGTTGCCTGAAAAAGAGTAAAATATGGCTTTAACAGCCTGAAAAAGATGTCAAATATACTGTAGATTTACTTGGACATTTTAGCCTTTAATTTTAAAATCCTACATCAGAATGGTCCAATATTGACTGTGTGACACCATGGATATGTGATGTTTCTCTCAGACTTGGAATGAAGCTGGTTTAACAGGAGGATTCCGTTCTACAGTTGCCTGAAAAAGAGTAAAATATGGCTTTAACAGCCTGAAAAAGATGTCAAATATACTGTAGATTTACTTGGACATTTTAGCCTTTAATTTTAAAATCCTACATCAGAATGGTCCAATATTGACTGTGTGACACCATGGATATGTGATGTTTCTCTCAGACTTGGAATGAAGCTGGTTTAACAGGAGGATTCCGTTCTACAGTTGCCTGAAAAAGAGTAAAATATGGCTTTAACAGCCTGAAAAAGATGTCAAATATACTGTAGATTTACTTGGACATTTTAGCCTTTAATTTTAAAATCCTACATCAGAATGGTCCAATATTGACTGTGTGACACCATGGATATGTGATGTTTCTCTCAGACTTGGAATGAAGCTGGTTTAACAGGAGGATTCCGTTCTACAGTTGCCTGAAAAAGAGTAAAATATGGCTTTAACAGCCTGAAAAAGATGTCAAATATACTGTAGATTTACTTGGACATTTTAGCCTTTAATTTTAAAATCCTACATCAGAATGGTCCGATATTGACTGTGTGACACCATGGATATGTGATGTTTCTCTCAGACTTGGAATGAAGCTGGTTTAACAGGAGGATTCCGTTCTACAGTTGCCTGAAAAAGAGTAAAATATGGCTTTAACAGCCTGAAAAAGATGTCAAATATACTGTAGATTTACTTGGACATTTTAGCCTTTAATTTTAAAATCCTACATCAGAATGGTCCAATATTGACTGTGTGACACCATGGATATGTGATGTTTCTCTCAGACTTGGAATGAAGCTGGTTTAACAGGAGGATTCCGTTCTACAGTTGCCTGAAAAAGAGTAAAATATGGCTTTAACAGCCTGAAAAAGATGTCAAATATACTGTAGATTTACTTGGACATTTTAGCCTTTAATTTTAAAATCCTACATCAGAATGGTCCAATATTGACTGTGTGACACCATGGATATGTGATGTTTCTCTCAGACTTGGAATGAAGCTGGTTTAACAGGAGGATTCCGTTCTACAGTTGCCTGAAAAAGAGTAAAATATGGCTTTAACAGCCTGAAAAAGATGTCAAATATACTGTAGATTTACTTGGACATTTTAGCCTTTAATTTTAAAATCCTACATCAGAATGGTCCAATATTGACTGTGTGACACCATGGATATGTGATGTTTCTCTCAGACTTGGAATGAAGCTGGTTTAACAGGAGGATTCCGTTCTACAGTTGCCTGAAAAAGAGTAAAATATGGCTTTAACAGCCTGAAAAAGATGTCAAATATACTGTAGATTTACTTGGACATTTTAGCCTTTAATTTTAAAATCCTACATCAGAATGGTCCAATATTGACTGTGTGACACCATGGATATGTGATGTTTCTCTCAGACTTGGAATGAAGCTGGTTTAACAGGAGGATTCCGTTCTACAGTTGCCTGAAAAAGAGTAAAATATGGCTTTAACAGCCTGAAAAAGATGTCAAATATACTGTAGATTTACTTGGACATTTTAGCCTTTAATTTTAAAATCCTACATCAGAATGGTCCGATATTGACTGTGTGACACCATGGATATGTGATGTTTCTCTCAGACTTGGAATGAAGCTGGTTTAACAGGAGGATTCCGTTCTACAGTTGCCTGAAAAAGAGTAAAATATGGCTTTAACAGCCTGAAAAAGATGTCAAATATACTGTAGATTTACTTGGACATTTTAGCCTTTAATTTTAAAATCCTACATCAGAATGGTCCAATATTGACTGTGTGACACCATGGATATGTGATGTTTCTCTCAGACTTGGAATGAAGCTGGTTTAACAGGAGGATTCCGTTCTACAGTTGCCTGAAAAAGAGTAAAATATGGCTTTAACAGCCTGAAAAAGATGTCAAATATACTGTAGATTTACTTGGACATTTTAGCCTTTAATTTTAAAATCCTACATCAGAATGGTCCAATATTGACTGTGTGACACCATGGATATGTGATGTTTCTCTCAGACTTGGAATGAAGCTGGTTTAACAGGAGGATTCCGTTCTACAGTTGCCTGAAAAAGAGTAAAATATGGCTTTAACAGCCTGAAAAAGATGTCAAATATACTGTAGATTTACTTGGACATTTTAGCCTTTAATTTTAAAATCCTACATCAGAATGGTCCAATATTGACTGTGTGACACCATGGATATGTGATGTTTCTCTCAGACTTGGAATGAAGCTGGTTTAACAGGAGGATTCCGTTCTACAGTTGCCTGAAAAAGAGTAAAATATGGCTTTAACAGCCTGAAAAAGATGTCAAATATACTGTAGATTTACTTGGACATTTTAGCCTTTAATTTTAAAATCCTACATCAGAATGGTCCAATATTGACTGTGTGACACCATGGATATGTGATGTTTCTCTCAGACTTGGAATGAAGCTGGTTTAACAGGAGGATTCCGTTCTACAGTTGCCTGAAAAAGAGTAAAATATGGCTTTAACAGCCTGAAAAAGATGTCAAATATACTGTAGATTTACTTGGACATTTTAGCCTTTAATTTTAAAATCCTACATCAGAATGGTCCAATATTGACTGTGTGACACCATGGATATGTGATGTTTCTCTCAGACTTGGAATGAAGCTGGTTTAACAGGAGGATTCCGTTCTACAGTTGCCTGAAAAAGAGTAAAATATGGCTTTAACAGCCTGAAAAAGATGTCAAATATACTGTAGATTTACTTGGACATTTTAGCCTTTAATTTTAAAATCCTACATCAGAATGGTCCGATATTGACTGTGTGACACCATGGATATGTGATGTTTCTCTCAGACTTGGAATGAAGCTGGTTTAACAGGAGGATTCCGTTCTACAGTTGCCTGAAAAAGAGTAAAATATGGCTTTAACAGCCTGAAAAAGATGTCAAATATACTGTAGATTTACTTGGACATTTTAGCCTTTAATTTTAAAATCCTACATCAGAATGGTCCAATATTGACTGTGTGACACCATGGATATGTGATGTTTCTCTCAGACTTGGAATGAAGCTGGTTTAACAGGAGGATTCCGTTCTACAGTTGCCTGAAAAAGAGTAAAATATGGCTTTAACAGCCTGAAAAAGATGTCAAATATACTGTAGATTTACTTGGACATTTTAGCCTTTAATTTTAAAATCCTACATCAGAATGGTCCAATATTGACTGTGTGACACCATGGATATGTGATGTTTCTCTCAGACTTGGAATGAAGCTGGTTTAACAGGAGGATTCCGTTCTACAGTTGCCTGAAAAAGAGTAAAATATGGCTTTAACAGCCTGAAAAAGATGTCAAATATACTGTAGATTTACTTGGACATTTTAGCCTTTAATTTTAAAATCCTACATCAGAATGGTCCGATATTGACTGTGTGACACCATGGATATGTGATGTTTCTCTCAGACTTGGAATGAAGCTGGTTTAACAGGAGGATTCCGTTCTACAGTTGCCTGAAAAAGAGTAAAATATGGCTTTAACAGCCTGAAAAAGATGTCAAATATACTGTAGATTTACTTGGACATTTTAGCCTTTAATTTTAAAATCCTACATCAGAATGGTCCGATATTGACTGTGTGACACCATGGATATGTGATGTTTCTCTCAGACTTGGAATGAAGCTGGTTTAACAGGAGGATTCCGTTCTACAGTTGCCTGAAAAAGAGTAAAATATGGCTTTAACAGCCTGAAAAAGATGTCAAATATACTGTAGATTTACTTGGACATTTTAGCCTTTAATTTTAAAATCCTACATCAGAATGGTCCAATATTGACTGTGTGACACCATGGATATGTGATGTTTCTCTCAGACTTGGAATGAAGCTGGTTTAACAGGAGGATTCCGTTCTACAGTTGCCTGAAAAAGAGTAAAATATGGCTTTAACAGCCTGAAAAAGATGTCAAATATACTGTAGATTTACTTGGACATTTTAGCCTTTAATTTTAAAATCCTACATCAGAATGGTCCAATATTGACTGTGTGACACCATGGATATGTGATGTTTCTCTCAGACTTGGAATGAAGCTGGTTTAACAGGAGGATTCCGTTCTACAGTTGCCTGAAAAAGAGTAAAATATGGCTTTAACAGCCTGAAAAAGATGTCAAATATACTGTAGATTTACTTGGACATTTTAGCCTTTAATTTTAAAATCCTACATCAGAATGGTCCAATATTGACTGTGTGACACCATGGATATGTGATGTTTCTCTCAGACTTGGAATGAAGCTGGTTTAACAGGAGGATTCCGTTCTACAGTTGCCTGAAAAAGAGTAAAATATGGCTTTAACAGCCTGAAAAAGATGTCAAATATACTGTAGATTTACTTGGACATTTTAGCCTTTAATTTTAAAATCCTACATCAGAATGGTCCGATATTGACTGTGTGACACCATGGATATGTGATGTTTCTCTCAGACTTGGAATGAAGCTGGTTTAACAGGAGGATTCCGTTCTACAGTTGCCTGAAAAAGAGTAAAATATGGCTTTAACAGCCTGAAAAAGATGTCAAATATACTGTAGATTTACTTGGACATTTTAGCCTTTAATTTTAAAATCCTACATCAGAATGGTCCAATATTGACTGTGTGACACCATGGATATGTGATGTTTCTCTCAGACTTGGAATGAAGCTGGTTTAACAGGAGGATTCCGTTCTACAGTTGCCTGAAAAAGAGTAAAATATGGCTTTAACAGCCTGAAAAAGATGTCAAATATACTGTAGATTTACTTGGACATTTTAGCCTTTAATTTTAAAATCCTACATCAGAATGGTCCGATATTGACTGTGTGACACCATGGATATGTGATGTTTCTCTCAGACTTGGAATGAAGCTGGTTTAACAGGAGGATTCCGTTCTACAGTTGCCTGAAAAAGAGTAAAATATGGCTTTAACAGCCTGAAAAAGATGTCAAATATACTGTAGATTTACTTGGACATTTTAGCCTTTAATTTTAAAATCCTACATCAGAATGGTCCAATATTGACTGTGTGACACCATGGATATGTGATGTTTCTCTCAGACTTGGAATGAAGCTGGTTTAACAGGAGGATTCCGTTCTACAGTTGCCTGAAAAAGAGTAAAATATGGCTTTAACAGCCTGAAAAAGATGTCAAATATACTGTAGATTTACTTGGACATTTTAGCCTTTAATTTTAAAATCCTACATCAGAATGGTCCAATATTGACTGTGTGACACCATGGATATGTGATGTTTCTCTCAGACTTGGAATGAAGCTGGTTTAACAGGAGGATTCCGTTCTACAGTTGCCTGAAAAAGAGTAAAATATGGCTTTAACAGCCTGAAAAAGATGTCAAATATACTGTAGATTTACTTGGACATTTTAGCCTTTAATTTTAAAATCCTACATCAGAATGGTCCAATATTGACTGTGTGACACCATGGATATGTGATGTTTCTCTCAGACTTGGAATGAAGCTGGTTTAACAGGAGGATTCCGTTCTACAGTTGCCTGAAAAAGAGTAAAATATGGCTTTAACAGCCTGAAAAAGATGTCAAATATACTGTAGATTTACTTGGACATTTTAGCCTTTAATTTTAAAATCCTACATCAGAATGGTCCAATATTGACTGTGTGACACCATGGATATGTGATGTTTCTCTCAGACTTGGAATGAAGCTGGTTTAACAGGAGGATTCCGTTCTACAGTTGCCTGAAAAAGAGTAAAATATGGCTTTAACAGCCTGAAAAAGATGTCAAATATACTGTAGATTTACTTGGACATTTTAGCCTTTAATTTTAAAATCCTACATCAGAATGGTCCAATATTGACTGTGTGACACCATGGATATGTGATGTTTCTCTCAGACTTGGAATGAAGCTGGTTTAACAGGAGGATTCCGTTCTACAGTTGCCTGAAAAAGAGTAAAATATGGCTTTAACAGCCTGAAAAAGATGTCAAATATACTGTAGATTTACTTGGACATTTTAGCCTTTAATTTTAAAATCCTACATCAGAATGGTCCAATATTGACTGTGTGACACCATGGATATGTGATGTTTCTCTCAGACTTGGAATGAAGCTGGTTTAACAGGAGGATTCCGTTCTACAGTTGCCTGAAAAAGAGTAAAATATGGCTTTAACAGCCTGAAAAAGATGTCAAATATACTGTAGATTTACTTGGACATTTTAGCCTTTAATTTTAAAATCCTACATCAGAATGGTCCAATATTGACTGTGTGACACCATGGATATGTGATGTTTCTCTCAGACTTGGAATGAAGCTGGTTTAACAGGAGGATTCCGTTCTACAGTTGCCTGAAAAAGAGTAAAATATGGCTTTAACAGCCTGAAAAAGATGTCAAATATACTGTAGATTTACTTGGACATTTTAGCCTTTAATTTTAAAATCCTACATCAGAATGGTCCAATATTGACTGTGTGACACCATGGATATGTGATGTTTCTCTCAGACTTGGAATGAAGCTGGTTTAACAGGAGGATTCCGTTCTACAGTTGCCTGAAAAAGAGTAAAATATGGCTTTAACAGCCTGAAAAAGATGTCAAATATACTGTAGATTTACTTGGACATTTTAGCCTTTAATTTTAAAATCCTACATCAGAATGGTCCAATATTGACTGTGTGACACCATGGATATGTGATGTTTCTCTCAGACTTGGAATGAAGCTGGTTTAACAGGAGGATTCCGTTCTACAGTTGCCTGAAAAAGAGTAAAATATGGCTTTAACAGCCTGAAAAAGATGTCAAATATACTGTAGATTTACTTGGACATTTTAGCCTTTAATTTTAAAATCCTACATCAGAATGGTCCAATATTGACTGTGTGACACCATGGATATGTGATGTTTCTCTCAGACTTGGAATGAAGCTGGTTTAACAGGAGGATTCCGTTCTACAGTTGCCTGAAAAAGAGTAAAATATGGCTTTAACAGCCTGAAAAAGATGTCAAATATACTGTAGATTTACTTGGACATTTTAGCCTTTAATTTTAAAATCCTACATCAGAATGGTCCGATATTGACTGTGTGACACCATGGATATGTGATGTTTCTCTCAGACTTGGAATGAAGCTGGTTTAACAGGAGGATTCCGTTCTACAGTTGCCTGAAAAAGAGTAAAATATGGCTTTAACAGCCTGAAAAAGATGTCAAATATACTGTAGATTTACTTGGACATTTTAGCCTTTAATTTTAAAATCCTACATCAGAATGGTCCAATATTGACTGTGTGACACCATGGATATGTGATGTTTCTCTCAGACTTGGAATGAAGCTGGTTTAACAGGAGGATTCCGTTCTACAGTTGCCTGAAAAAGAGTAAAATATGGCTTTAACAGCCTGAAAAAGATGTCAAATATACTGTAGATTTACTTGGACATTTTAGCCTTTAATTTTAAAATCCTACATCAGAATGGTCCAATATTGACTGTGTGACACCATGGATATGTGATGTTTCTCTCAGACTTGGAATGAAGCTGGTTTAACAGGAGGATTCCGTTCTACAGTTGCCTGAAAAAGAGTAAAATATGGCTTTAACAGCCTGAAAAAGATGTCAAATATACTGTAGATTTACTTGGACATTTTAGCCTTTAATTTTAAAATCCTACATCAGAATGGTCCGATATTGACTGTGTGACACCATGGATATGTGATGTTTCTCTCAGACTTGGAATGAAGCTGGTTTAACAGGAGGATTCCGTTCTACAGTTGCCTGAAAAAGAGTAAAATATGGCTTTAACAGCCTGAAAAAGATGTCAAATATACTGTAGATTTACTTGGACATTTTAGCCTTTAATTTTAAAATCCTACATCAGAATGGTCCGATATTGACTGTGTGACACCATGGATATGTGATGTTTCTCTCAGACTTGGAATGAAGCTGGTTTAACAGGAGGATTCCGTTCTACAGTTGCCTGAAAAAGAGTAAAATATGGCTTTAACAGCCTGAAAAAGATGTCAAATATACTGTAGATTTACTTGGACATTTTAGCCTTTAATTTTAAAATCCTACATCAGAATGGTCCAATATTGACTGTGTGACACCATGGATATGTGATGTTTCTCTCAGACTTGGAATGAAGCTGGTTTAACAGGAGGATTCCGTTCTACAGTTGCCTGAAAAAGAGTAAAATATGGCTTTAACAGCCTGAAAAAGATGTCAAATATACTGTAGATTTACTTGGACATTTTAGCCTTTAATTTTAAAATCCTACATCAGAATGGTCCAATATTGACTGTGTGACACCATGGATATGTGATGTTTCTCTCAGACTTGGAATGAAGCTGGTTTAACAGGAGGATTCCGTTCTACAGTTGCCTGAAAAAGAGTAAAATATGGCTTTAACAGCCTGAAAAAGATGTCAAATATACTGTAGATTTACTTGGACATTTTAGCCTTTAATTTTAAAATCCTACATCAGAATGGTCCGATATTGACTGTGTGACACCATGGATATGTGATGTTTCTCTCAGACTTGGAATGAAGCTGGTTTAACAGGAGGATTCCGTTCTACAGTTGCCTGAAAAAGAGTAAAATATGGCTTTAACAGCCTGAAAAAGATGTCAAATATACTGTAGATTTACTTGGACATTTTAGCCTTTAATTTTAAAATCCTACATCAGAATGGTCCAATATTGACTGTGTGACACCATGGATATGTGATGTTTCTCTCAGACTTGGAATGAAGCTGGTTTAACAGGAGGATTCCGTTCTACAGTTGCCTGAAAAAGAGTAAAATATGGCTTTAACAGCCTGAAAAAGATGTCAAATATACTGTAGATTTACTTGGACATTTTAGCCTTTAATTTTAAAATCCTACATCAGAATGGTCCAATATTGACTGTGTGACACCATGGATATGTGATGTTTCTCTCAGACTTGGAATGAAGCTGGTTTAACAGGAGGATTCCGTTCTACAGTTGCCTGAAAAAGAGTAAAATATGGCTTTAACAGCCTGAAAAAGATGTCAAATATACTGTAGATTTACTTGGACATTTTAGCCTTTAATTTTAAAATCCTACATCAGAATGGTCCAATATTGACTGTGTGACACCATGGATATGTGATGTTTCTCTCAGACTTGGAATGAAGCTGGTTTAACAGGAGGATTCCGTTCTACAGTTGCCTGAAAAAGAGTAAAATATGGCTTTAACAGCCTGAAAAAGATGTCAAATATACTGTAGATTTACTTGGACATTTTAGCCTTTAATTTTAAAATCCTACATCAGAATGGTCCAATATTGACTGTGTGACACCATGGATATGTGATGTTTCTCTCAGACTTGGAATGAAGCTGGTTTAACAGGAGGATTCCGTTCTACAGTTGCCTGAAAAAGAGTAAAATATGGCTTTAACAGCCTGAAAAAGATGTCAAATATACTGTAGATTTACTTGGACATTTTAGCCTTTAATTTTAAAATCCTACATCAGAATGGTCCAATATTGACTGTGTGACACCATGGATATGTGATGTTTCTCTCAGACTTGGAATGAAGCTGGTTTAACAGGAGGATTCCGTTCTACAGTTGCCTGAAAAAGAGTAAAATATGGCTTTAACAGCCTGAAAAAGATGTCAAATATACTGTAGATTTACTTGGACATTTTAGCCTTTAATTTTAAAATCCTACATCAGAATGGTCCAATATTGACTGTGTGACACCATGGATATGTGATGTTTCTCTCAGACTTGGAATGAAGCTGGTTTAACAGGAGGATTCCGTTCTACAGTTGCCTGAAAAAGAGTAAAATATGGCTTTAACAGCCTGAAAAAGATGTCAAATATACTGTAGATTTACTTGGACATTTTAGCCTTTAATTTTAAAATCCTACATCAGAATGGTCCAATATTGACTGTGTGACACCATGGATATGTGATGTTTCTCTCAGACTTGGAATGAAGCTGGTTTAACAGGAGGATTCCGTTCTACAGTTGCCTGAAAAAGAGTAAAATATGGCTTTAACAGCCTGAAAAAGATGTCAAATATACTGTAGATTTACTTGGACATTTTAGCCTTTAATTTTAAAATCCTACATCAGAATGGTCCAATATTGACTGTGTGACACCATGGATATGTGATGTTTCTCTCAGACTTGGAATGAAGCTGGTTTAACAGGAGGATTCCGTTCTACAGTTGCCTGAAAAAGAGTAAAATATGGCTTTAACAGCCTGAAAAAGATGTCAAATATACTGTAGATTTACTTGGACATTTTAGCCTTTAATTTTAAAATCCTACATCAGAATGGTCCAATATTGACTGTGTGACACCATGGATATGTGATGTTTCTCTCAGACTTGGAATGAAGCTGGTTTAACAGGAGGATTCCGTTCTACAGTTGCCTGAAAAAGAGTAAAATATGGCTTTAACAGCCTGAAAAAGATGTCAAATATACTGTAGATTTACTTGGACATTTTAGCCTTTAATTTTAAAATCCTACATCAGAATGGTCCAATATTACTGTGTGACACCATGGATATGTGATGTTTCTCTCAGACTTGGAATGAAGCTGGTTTAACAGGAGGATTCCGTTCTACAGTTGCCTGAAAAAGACTAAAATATGGCTTTAACAGCCTGAAAAAGATGTCAAATATACTGTAGATTTACTTGGACATTTTAGCATTTAATTTTAAAATCCTACATCAGAATGGTCCAATATTGACTGTGTGTTACGCCCCAGTCTAGGGGTGTCCAGGACGCAACATAAATAAAGGCCCCATCTTCCCGTCCCCCAAGCAGCCACAAAACGTAATATTAGAGTCCAAATATATTTATTGGACATAACAAAAATAACATGAAAAACATATCTATATATAATCAAAACAATTGGTGATCAAAACAACATGTAACGTAAACTGAAGCTTCAGGGTGGACTACTACCAAAACAACAAACAAAACAATACTATCTAGAAAGTAAGAACCTAACCTAACAAACCAACATAGGGTCAACAAAACAACAAAGACTTACCTCCCTAAACTAAGAAAACAGGAGAAAACTAAACACATTGTTGTGGTCCACCCCTACACAGGAAAACAGATAAGTATAACTAGAATCAGTCTAACAGAGTCTACATGTGGCCGGCTGGTTGGGAGGTGAGGAGGATGAGGAAATGCCTGCTGCTCTTTTCCCCACTCTCTCTTGACGTCCGCCATCTTGGTTCTTTATATATCCCTTCCTTCACAGCTGCAGCCAATCGTGCTAGGGCGTGGGCTGCCTCCACCAATCATCCGCGAGCAATGGCACAGAGCTATTTACATACAAGAAAAACACAGAACACATGCGGACACACACTGCAATACCAACATACGACGACAGTCGTAACACCCGCACAACTAAGAATCAAACCAATCCCCCAACTTGGTTCAATTCCTAGATGTCTGAGGAACATCTGGATAACGCGTCTGCAATTACGTTCTCAGTGCCCTTCTTATGATGAATCTGCACGTTAAAATCTTGCAGAAGAAGAGACCAGCGCATAAGCCGCTGGTTAGAGTTTCTCATATTAGCAAGGAATATTAACGGGTTATGATCAGTAAACACGTCAATAGGTTGCGAGCTAGACCCGAGGTAAACCTCGAAATACTGCAAAGCGAAAAGGAGAGCAAGAGCTTCCTTTTCGATGGTGCTGTAATTAAGCTGATGCTTGTTAAACTTTTTTTGAGAAGTAACAGACAGAATGATCAATAGCCTGGTCATCCTCCTGCAAGAGCACAGCGCCTGCACCGTATGCGCTGGCATCTACCTCTAACTTGAAAGGACGCGTAAAACAGGGCGCGGCGAGAACAGGTGCACTGCACAGTAATGCCTTGGCAGACTCAAAAGCAGCTTGGCAAGCGGGAGACCAAAGAAACACTTTTAAGGGGCTTACGAGACCCGTGAGAGGAACCACCACATCAGAAAAATTGCGGCAAAACCCACGGTAATATCCACACATTCCAAGAAAGCGACGCAACGCTTTCTTGGACTGTGGACCGGAAAATCAATAATCGCCTGCACTTTCTCAGCTAACGGACGCACCTGCCCCTGACCTACTTGCTTACCCAAATAGGTAACAGTGGCTCTACCAAACTCACATTTCGCAAGGTTAAGAGTGAGGAAGCCTCACGGAGACGGCTAAAAATAAGTGACAATGTAGAGAGATGGTCAACCCACGTTGACGAGTAAGCAACAACATCATCCAAATAAGCTTCGCAATTTTGGACGCCAGATAAAACGATGCGCATTAACCGCTGGAAAGTGGCGGGCGCATTACGCAACCCGAATGGCATAACGGTATACTGGAGGAAGGTGTCGGGTGTAAAGCCGAGATCTCCGAGGCCCTTGGTGTTAAAGGAACTTGCCAGTAACCTTTTAACAGGTCCAGCTTCGTCACATAATTGGCGGAGCCTACACGGTCTATGCAATCCTCCATCCTAGGGAGCGGAAAAGAATCAGGTTTAGTAACGGAATTTACTTTGCGGTAATCGTTACAAAAACGAGGGGTGTTGTCAGGCTTCGAACCAAAACACAGGGTGAGCTCCACGCACTAGTACTGGGAACAGCTAATCCATGCTCAACCAGATAACTCACCTCCTGCTGCATCATAGCTCTTTTCGACGGATTCACTCTATATGCGTGTTGCTTAATGGGTTTGTGGTCTTCCACATCAATATCATGGAATAGGACAGACGTTTGGCTAGGATGGTCAGAGAAAAGCAATAAGTTACCCTCAATCAAGTTTACAATATCCACACGGGCCGAATCAGACAGATGGGACAAAAAGTCCTCCAAGTTACCCAGTACTTCTGAATTTCTTAAGCGGCGGCCGGCATCAAACCACTTTTCTCTGCTAAACCATCATCAGCCAGACTGTACTGAGGAGTAGACACGGACATTACGGGCGCAGCAGGAGACGGCGGGAATCTCTCACTCTGGAAAAGTAATGTTTCAGCATGTTAACATGACATACTCTCGATTTTCTCTTCCGATCTGGAGTTAGCACAACGTAGTCTGTGTCACTGATTTTCCTCTCCACTGTATATGGACCCGAAAACCGAGACTGCAGACTGGATCCAGGTAACGGAAGCAGCACCAAAACTTTCTCTCCTGATTTAAACACACGAAGAACAGATTTTTTATCATAGCGATGCTTCATTTTAACCTGACTGTGAGTCATGTTCTCACGGGCTACCTGACACACATAGTTAAGACGCTCACGGAAAGAACTAACATAATCAAGCACATTATGCTCAGCTTTTGGAGATTCTGACAACCACTTATCTTTAAGGAGACGAAGAGGACCGCACACAGTGTGACCAAACACCAACTCGCAAGGACTAAAACCCAGTGATTCTTGTGGAGTTTCACGCACAGCAAACAACAATAGAGGAGACCTTCATCCCACTCTCGGTTGGACTCCCGACAGAATTTTCGCAACATGGACTTTAAAGTTTGGTGGAACCTCTCAAGTGCACCTTGGGACTCTGGATGGTAAGGACTTGACGTTACATGTTTAACTTTTAGCTCTTTCATCACTTGTGAAAACAGTTTGGACATGAAATTTGTACCTTGGTCACTCTGTATAGTTTTAGGCAAACCAAAAGTTGTGAAGAATTTAATGAGAGCTTTCACAACTGGTTTTGCTCTAAGGGTGCGCAATGGGATGGCCTCAGGGTACGCGTCGCGCGCACATCACAGTCAAAATATACTGATGTCCTGATTTAGTTCGTGGTAACGGACCCACACAATCTATCAGCACACGTTCAAACGGCTCACCAAGCACAGGGATCGGATGAAGTGGTGCTGGAGGAACAGGTTGATTGGGCTTTCCACGACTTGACATATGTGACAGGTGCGGCAGTACTTTGTTACGTCCGATTTTAACCCGGCCAAAAGAAATTGCGCAACACACGGTGATACGTCTTTTTACACCCAAGTGTCCAGCTAGGTTGGAGTCATGTGCAAGACTCAAAATTTGGGCACGATAGTCTGTCGGTACAACCACCTGATTTACAACGCGTATCTCACTGGAGTCAGGACTCCACCGTCGCATCAAGACACCGTTGTTCAAATAAAAACCAGGCTTGCTGTCGTCCTCAGCGGCTACAACAGAGGACAGACACAAAGTTAGAGACGGATCATTTGTCTGAGCATCAATCAACATTTCTCGGGTCACGTTTAAACTCAGGTCTATATCAGCAGGAAAAAGATCAAACTTGTTGGCACATTCAGTTACATTTTCAGTAGCAAGGGACACTGGAAAGGAGGACTCACCCTCATCTAATGTAGCCATAAACGACTCAGACAAATCAACAGCTCCACCGAATTTACGAGCCTGTGCTCGCGTAATGGCACACACAGGAAACAGAGATGGCACAGACAAAGCAGAAGAGACAGAGGGGAGCAGCAAACAGGCGCAGCCAAACGGGATCAGTAACAACTTCGGGCAGAGGAAACACTTTTCCTCCGGCCAAATCGTTACCCAAAATAAACGAAATGCCACTAATGGGAAACTGCGGAAGCACGGCGACTTTCACTTGTCCTGACACAAGCGCTGAATGTAAGTGAATCATGTGAAGTGGGGCGTTAAGCTCACTCATTTTAATTCCCCATACTAACAAATCAGAACAACACGACGTTTCATTTGAGAGCGGCAGAACACTAGCCAGTATGAACGAATGATAGGCGGCTGTATCGCGAAGAATAGTTACCGGTACTTTATCTGATTCTTTACCAGTAACAGAAACAAATCCCTGAGACACAAACGGCTTAAAACGAGGATCAACCTCAGTTAGTACCGCTTCAGGTAAAAACTCAGTGTGTTTCACAGGTGAGGTCGCGGCGTTTATGAACCCCACACCTGCAGGATGTTTAGAAGTCTTGTGTGGTGCTTTCTTTCTAAGAGCCGGACAAACAGCGATCAAATGGCCTGGCTCGTGGCAATAAAAACACTCGCGGCCCTCACCCGCAACTGGTGAGGTGCTTTTACGCATCATCTTTGGCGACCGATTTCTTCGCTCTGGCAAAACACGTGAACCAAAAATTGCCGGCGTAGAAAAAACACTTTTATGGGTCAAAATGAATTCATCAGCCAGCACAGCCGCTTTTGCTACTGATGACTCTTTTTGTTCGTTCAAATAAACCACAATGCGCTCGGGTAAACACTTTTTAAATTCCTCGAGTAGGATCAGTTCTCTGATCTCCGCCATAGTTTTAACATTACACGATTGACACCATTTGTCAAACAAAACACTCTTGTCACGCACAAACTCAACATATGTCTGGTTAGCGGTTTTCTCACTGTTTCTAAATTTCTGTCGATATGCTTCGGGGACCAACTCATAAGCCTGCAACACAGTCTTCTTCAATATCTTATAGTCAAGACTATCTTCAATAGACAGACTGGCACAAACCTCTTGAGCTTTCCCCACTAGTTTACACTGGAGGAGAAGGGACCAAAACTCTTTGGGCCAACTCAGGGCAGCCGCTATCCGCTCGAAAGCGCTAAAATACGAGTCAACCTCGGACTCACGAAATGGAGGAACTAGAGCAATGTGCCTACTAATGTCAAAAGCCGGAACAGAAACAGTACCGCGGTCAAGAGGAGACCTCGGGGTGGAGACTACAGGGTTACCTCTTTCCAGCTCGAGAGCTCTGACCCGCAGATGCATGGCTTGCACTTCCAGCTGTCTGTTTTGCACTTCCAGCTGTCTGTTTTTGGTCTCTACCTCCTTTATTTGGAGGGTAATGCGGAGATCCTCTGTAGTCATGTTACCCATGACAGGATCCGTGACTGGCTCAAGTCCCATGCCAGCAGCCCCCGCCACTTTCACCTCTGCCATCGGTGCGTCACCCGCCGCGCCACCCGCAGCAGAAACAGCAACAGCCGTATCAGCAGCCGGGTCAGGCAAGACGCCCTGCTCCACCAATTCTGCATACAGAAACTGTTTTAGTTCTGCCTTATTGGCACTGTAAGGCACCTGCACTTCATAATAATTTGCCACCAACAACAGGTCTGTTTTTCTGCATTTATCAAATTTAGCCAAAGAAGGTCCAGCCACAAAATCATCCAGTGAAAACTCCATTATCTCAATTCCCCCCACACACCAAAAAACAACGCCAACCAGAACAACACGCGCACAAACCTACCCGGAAACGAAGCGCGACAAGAAAGACGGAACGAGCCCCCAATTTATGTTACGCCCCAGTCTAGGGGTGTCCAGGACGCAACATAAATAAAGGCCCCATCTTCCCGTCCCCCAAGCAGCCACAAAACGTAATATTAGAGTCCAAATATATTTATTGGACATAACAAAAATAACATGAAAAACATATCTATATATAATCAAAACAATTGGTGATCAAAACAACATGTAACGTAAACTGAAGCTTCAGGGTGGACTACTACCAAAACAACAAACAAAAAATACTATCTAGAAAGTAAGAACCTAACCTAACAAACCAACATAGGGTCAACAAAACAACAAAGACTTACCTCCCTAAACTAAGAAAACAGGAGAAAACTAAACACATTGTTGTGGTCCACCCCTACACAGGAAAACAGATAAGTATAACTAGAATCAGTCTAACAGAGTCTACATGTGGCCGGCTGGTTGGGAGGTGAGGAGGATGAGGAAATGCCTGCTGCTCTTTCCCCACTCTCTCTCTTGACGTCCGCCATCTTGGTTCTTTATATATCCCTTCCTTCACAGCTGCAGCCAATCATGCTAGGGCGTGGGCTGCCTCCACCAATCATCCGCGAGCAATGGCACAGAGCTATTTACATACAAGAAAAACACAGAACACATGCGACACACACTGCAATACCAACATACGACGACAGTTAACAGTGTGGCACCATGGATATGTGATGTTTCTCTCAGACTTGGAATGAAGCTGGTTTAACAGGAGGATTCCGTTCTACAGTTGCCTGAAAAAGAGTAAAATATGGCTTTAACAGCCTGAAAAAGATGTCAAATATACTGTAGATTTACTTGGACATTTTAGCCTTTAATTTTAAAATCCTACATCAGAATGGTCCAATATTGACTGTGTGACACCATGGATATGTGATGTTTCTCTCAGACTTGGAATGAAGCTGGTTTAACAGGAGGATTCCGTTCTACAGTTGCCTGAAAAAGAGTAAAATATGGCTTTAACAGCCTGAAAAAGATGTCAAATATACTGTAGATTTACTTGGACATTTTAGCCTTTAATTTTAAAATCCTACATCAGAATGGTCCGATATTACCTGTGTGTCACCATGGATATGTGATGTCTCACCCAGACTTGGAATGAAGCTGGCTTAACAGGAGGATTCCGTTCTACAGTTGCCTGAAAAAGACTAAAATATGGCTTTAACAGCCTGAAAAAGATGTCAAATATACTGTAGATTTACTTGGACATTTTAGCCTTTAATTTTAAAATCCTACATCAGAATGGTCCAATATTGACTGTGTGACACCATGGATATGTGATGTTTCTCTCAGACTTGGAATGAAGCTGGTTTAACAGGAGGATTCCGTTCTACAGTTGCCTGAAAAAGAGTAAAATATGGCTTTAACAGCCTGAAAAAGATGTCAAATATACTGTAGATTTACTTGGACATTTTAGCCTTTAATTTTAAAATCCTACATCAGAATGGTCCAATATTGACTGTGTGACACCATGGATATGTGATGTCTCACCCAGACTTGGAATGAAGCTGGCTTAACAGGAGGATTCCGTTCTACAGTTGCCTGAAAAAGAGTAAAATATGGCTTTAACAGCCTGAAAAAGATGTCAAATATACTGTAGATTTACTTGGACATTTTAGCCTTTAATTTTAAAATCCTACATCAGAATGGTCCGATATTACCTGTGTGACACCATGGATATGTGATGTCTCACCCAGACTTGGAATGAAGCTGGCTTAACAGGAGGATTCCGTTCTACAGTTGCCTGAAAAAGAGTAAAATATGGCTTTAACAGCCTGAAAAAGATGTCAAATATACTGTAGATTTACTTGGACATTTTAGCCTTTAATTTTAAAATCCTACATCAGAATGGTCAATATTGACTGTGTGACACCATGGATATGTGATGTTTCTCTCAGACTTGGAATGAAGCTGGTTTAACAGGAGGATTCCGTTCTACAGTTGCCTGAAAAAGAGTAAAATATGGCTTTAACAGCCTGAAAAAGATGTCAAATATACTGTAGATTTACTTGGACATTTTAGCCTTTAATTTTAAAATCCTACATCAGAATGGTCCGATATTACCTGTGTGACACCATGGATATGTGATGTCTCTCCCAGACTTGGAATGAAGCTGGTTTAACAGGAGGATTCCGTTCTACAGTTGCCTGAAAAAGAGTAAAATATGGCTTTAACAGCCTGAAAAAGATGTCAAATATACTGTAGATTTACTTGGACATTTTAGCCTTTAATTTTAAAATCCTACATCAGAATGGTCCAATATTGACTGTGTGACACCATGGATATGTGATGTCTCTCCAGACTTGGAATGAAGCTGGTTTAACAGGAGGATTCCGTTCTACAGTTGCCTGAAAAAGAGTAAAATATGGCTTTAACAGCCTGAAAAAGATGTCAAATATACTGTAGATTTACTTGGACATTTTAGCCTTTAATTTTAAAATCCTACATCAGAATGGTCCAATATTGACTGTGTGACACCATGGATATGTGATGTTTCTCTCAGACTTGGAATGAAGCTGGTTTAACAGGAGGATTCCGTTCTACAGTTGCCTGAAAAAGAGTAAAATATGGCTTTAACAGCCTGAAAAAGATGTCAAATATACTGTAGATTTACTTGGACATTTTAGCCTTTAATTTTAAAATCCTACATCAGAATGGTCCGATATTACCTGTGTGTCACCATGGATATGTGATGTCTCACCCAGACTTGGAATGAAGCTGGCTTAACAGGAGGATTCCGTTCTACAGTTGCCTGAAAAAGAGTAAAATATGGCTTTAACAGCCTGAAAAAGATGTCAAATATACTGTAGATTTACTTGGACATTTTAGCCTTTAATTTTAAAATCCTACATCAGAATGGTCCAATATTGACTGTGTGACACCATGGATATGTGATGTCTCACCCAGACTTGGAATGAAGCTGGCTTAACAGGAGGATTCCGTTCTACAGTTGCCTGAAAAAGAGTAAAATATGGCTTTAACAGCCTGAAAAAGATGTCAAATATACTGTAGATTTACTTGGACATTTTAGCCTTTAATTTTAAAATCCTACATCAGAATGGTCCGATATTACCTGTGTGACACCATGGATATGTGATGTCTCACCCAGACTTGGAATGAAGCTGGTTTAACAGGAGGATTCCGTTCTACAGTTGCCTGAAAAAGAGTAAAATATGGCTTTAACAGCCTGAAAAAGATGTCAAATATACTGTAGATTTACTTGGACATTTTAGCCTTTAATTTTAAAATCCTACATCAGAATGGTCCAATATTGACTGTGTGACACCATGGATATGTGATGTTTCTCTCAGACTTGGAATGAAGCTGGTTTAACAGGAGGATTCCGTTCTACAGTTGCCTGAAAAAGAGTAAAATATGGCTTTAACAGCCTGAAAAAGATGTCAAATATACTGTAGATTTACTTGGACATTTTAGCCTTTAATTTTAAAATCCTACATCAGAATGGTCCAATATTGACTGTGTGACACCATGGATATGTGATGTTTCTCTCAGACTTGGAATGAAGCTGGTTTAACAGGAGGATTCCGTTCTACAGTTGCCTGAAAAAGAGTAAAATATGGCTTTAACAGCCTGAAAAAGATGTCAAATATACTGTAGATTTACTTGGACATTTTAGCCTTTAATTTTAAAATCCTACATCAGAATGGTCCGATATTACCTGTGTGACACCATGGATATGTGATGTTCTCTCAGACTTGGAATGAAGCTGGTTTAACAGGAGGATTCCGTTCTACAGTTGCCTGAAAAAGAGTAAAATATGGCTTTAACAGCCTGAAAAAGATGTCAAATATACTGTAGATTTACTTGGACATTTTAGCCTTTAATTTTAAAATCCTACATCAGAATGGTCCAATATTGACTGTGTGACACCATGGATATGTGATGTTTCTCTCAGACTTGGAATGAAGCTGGTTTAACAGGAGGATTCCGTTCTACAGTTGCCTGAAAAAGAGTAAAATATGGCTTTAACAGCCTGAAAAAGATGTCAAATATACTGTAGATTTACTTGGACATTTTAGCCTTTAATTTTAAAATCCTACATCAGAATGGTCCAATATTGACTGTGTGACACCATGGATATGTGATGTTTCTCTCAGACTTGGAATGAAGCTGGTTTAACAGGAGGATTCCGTTCTACAGTTGCCTGAAAAAGAGTAAAATATGGCTTTAACAGCCTGAAAAAGATGTCAAATATACTGTAGATTTACTTGGACATTTTAGCCTTTAATTTTAAAATCCTACATCAGAATGGTCCAATATTGACTGTGTGACACCATGGATATGTGATGTCTCACTCAGACTTGGAATGAAGCTGGCTTAACAGGAGGATTCCGTTCTACAGTTGCCTGAAAAAGAGTAAAATATGGCTTTAACAGCCTGAAAAAGATGTCAAATATACTGTAGATTTACTTGGACATTTTAGCCTTTAATTTTAAAATCCTACATCAGAATGGTCCGATATTACCTGTGTGTCACCATGGATATGTGATGTCTCACCCAGACTTGGAATGAAGCTGGCTTAACAGGAGGATTCCGTTCTACAGTTGCCTGAAAAAGAGTAAAATATGGCTTTAACAGCCTGAAAAAGATGTCAAATATACTGTAGATTTACTTGGACATTTTAGCCTTTAATTTTAAAATCCTACATCAGAATGGTCCGATATTACCTGTGTGACACCATGGATATGTGATGTTTCTCTCAGACTTGGAATGAAGCTGGTTTAACAGGAGGATTCCGTTCTACAGTTGCCTGAAAAAGAGTAAAATATGGCTTTAACAGCCTGAAAAAGATGTCAAATATACTGTAGATTTACTTGGACATTTTAGCCTTTAATTTTAAAATCCTACATCAGAATGGTCCGATATTGACTGTGTGACACCATGGATATGTGATGTTTCACTCAGACTTGGAATGAAGCTGGTTTAACAGGAGGATTCCGTTCTACAGTTGCCTGAAAAAGAGTAAAATATGGCTTTAACAGCCTGAAAAGATGTCAAATATACTGTAGATTACTTGGACATTTTAGCCTTTAATTTTAAAATCCTACATCAGAATGGTCCAATATTGACTGTGTGACACCATGGATATGTGATGTTTCTCTCAGACTTGGAATGAAGCTGGTTTAACAGGAGGATTCCGTTCTACAGTTGCCTGAAAAAGAGTAAAATATGGCTTTAACAGCCTGAAAAAGATGTCAAATATACTGTAGATTTACTTGGACATTTTAGCCTTTAATTTTAAAATCCTACATCAGAATGGTCCAATATTGACTGTGTGACACCATGGATATGTGATGTTTCTCTCAGACTTGGAATGAAGCTGGTTTAACAGGAGGATTCCGTTCTACAGTTGCCTGAAAAAGAGTAAAATATGGCTTTAACAGCCTGAAAAAGATGTCAAATATACTGTAGATTTACTTGGACATTTTAGCCTTTAATTTTAAAATCCTACATCAGAATGGTCCGATATTACCTGTGTGACACCATGGATATGTGATGTCTCTCCAGACTTGGAATGAAGCTGGTTTAACAGGAGGATTCCGTTCTACAGTTGCCTGAAAAAGAGTAAAATATGGCTTTAACAGCCTGAAAAAGATGTCAAATATACTGTAGATTTACTTGGACATTTTAGCCTTTAATTTTAAAATCCTACATCAGAATGGTCCGATATTGACTGTGTGACACCATGGATATGTGATGTTTCTCTCAGACTTGGAATGAAGCTGGTTTAACAGGAGGATTCCGTTCTACAGTTGCCTGAAAAAGAGTAAAATATGGCTTTAACAGCCTGAAAAAGATGTCAAATATACTGTAGATTTACTTGGACATTTTAGCCTTTAATTTTAAAATCCTACATCAGAATGGTCCAATATTGACTGTGTGACACCATGGATATGTGATGTTTCTCTCAGACTTGGAATGAAGCTGGTTTAACAGGAGGATTCCGTTCTACAGTTTCCTGAAAAGAGTAAAATATGGCTTTAACAGCCTGAAAAAGATGTCAAATATACTGTAGATTTACTTGGACATTTTAGCCTTTAATTTTAAAATCCTACATCAGAATGGTCCAATATTGACTGTGTGACACCATGGATATGTGATGTCTCTCCAGACTTGGAATGAAGCTGGTTTAACAGGAGGATTCCGTTCTACAGTTGCCTGAAAAAGAGTAAAATATGGCTTTAACAGCCTGAAAAAGATGTCAAATATACTGTAGATTTACTTGGACATTTTAGCCTTTAATTTTAAAATCCTACATCAGAATGGTCCAATATTGACTGTGTGACACCATGGATATGTAATGTATCTCTCAGACTTGGAATGAAGCTGGTTTAACAGGAGGATTCCGTTCTACAGTTGCCTGAAAAAGAGTAAAATATGGCTTTAACAGCCTGAAAAAGATGTCAAATATACTGTAGATTTACTTGGACATTTTAGCCTTTAATTTTAAAATCCTACATCAGAATGGTCCAATATTGACTGTGTGACACCATGGATATGTGATGTTTCTCTCAGACTTGGAATGAAGCTGGTTTAACAGGAGGATTCCGTTCTACAGTTGCCTGAAAAAGAGTAAAATATGGCTTTAACAGCCTGAAAAGATGTCAAATATACTGTAGATTTACTTGGACATTTTAGCCTTTAATTTTAAAATCCTACATCAGAATGGTCCAATATTGACTGTGTGACACCATGGATATGTAATGTTTCTCTCAGACTTGGAATGAAGCTGGTTTAACAGGAGGATTCCGTTCTACAGTTGCCTGAAAAAGAGTAAAATATGGCTTTAACAGCCTGAAAAAGATGTCAAATATACTGTAGATTTACTTGGACATTTTAGCCTTTAATTTTAAAATCCTACATCAGAATGGTCCAATATTGACTGTGTGACACCATGGATATGTGATGTTTCTCTCAGACTTGGAATGAAGCTGGTTTAACAGGAGGATTCCGTTCTACAGTTGCCTGAAAAGAGTAAAATATGGCTTTAACAGCCTGAAAAAGATGTCAAATATACTGTAGATTTACTTGGACATTTTAGCCTTTAATTTTAAAATCCTACATCAGAATGGTCCAATATTGACTGTGTGACACCATGGATATGTGATGTTTCTCTCAGACTTGGAATGAAGCTGGTTTAACAGGAGGATTCCGTTCTACAGTTGCCTGAAAAAGAGTAAAATATGGCTTTAACAGCCTGAAAAAGATGTCAAATATACTGTAGATTTACTTGGACATTTTAGCCTTTAATTTTAAAATCCTACATCAGAATGGTCCAATATTGACTGTGTGACACCATGGATATGTGATGTTTCTCTCAGACTTGGAATGAAGCTGGTTTAACAGGAGGATTCCGTTCTACAGTTGCCTGAAAAGAGTAAAATATGGCTTTAACAGCCTGAAAAAGATGTCAAATATACTGTAGATTTACTTGGACATTTTAGCCTTTAATTTTAAAATCCTACATCAGAATGGTCCGATATTACCTGTGTGTCACCATGGATATGTGATGTCTCACCATGACTTGGAATGAAGCTGGCTTAACAGGAGGATTCCGTTCTACAGTTGCCTGAAAAAGACTAAAATATGGCTTTAACAGCCTGAAAAAGATGTCAAATATACTGTAGATTTACTTTGACATTTTAGCATTTAATTTTAAAATCCTACATCAGAATGGTCCAATATTGACTGTGTGTGTTACGCCCCCAGTCTAGGGGTGTCCAGGACGCAACATAAATAAAGGCCCCATCTTCCCCGTCCCCCCAAGCAGCCACAAAACGTAATATTAGAGTCCAAATATATTTATTGGACATAACAAAAATAACATGAAAAACATATCTATATATAATCAAAACAATTGGTGATCAAAACAACATGTAACGTAAACTGAAGCTTCAGGGTGGACTACTACCAAAACAACAAACAAAACAATACTATCTAGAAAGTAAGAACCTAACCTAACAAACCAACATAGGGTCAACAAAACAACAAAGACTTACCTCCCTAAACTAAGAAAACAGGAGAAAACTAAACACATTGTTGTGGTCCACCTACACAGGAAAACAGATAAGTATAACTAGAATCAGTCTAACAGAGTCTACATGTGGCCGGCTGGTTGGGAGGTGAGGAGGATGAGGAAATGCCTGCTGCTCTTTTCCCACTCTCTCTCTTGACGTCCGCCATCTTGGTTCTTTATATATCCCTTCCTTCACAGCTGCAGCCAATCATGCTAGGGCGTGGGCTGCCTCCACCAATCATCCGCGAGCAATGGCACAGAGCTATTTACATACAAGAAAAACACAGAACACATGCGGACACACACTGCAAAACCAACATACGACGACAGTCGTAACACCCCACAACTAAGAATCAAACCAATCCCCAACTTGGTTCAATTCCTAGATGTCTGAGGAACATCTGGATAACGCGTCTGCAATTACGTTCTCAGTGCCCTTCTTATGATGAATCTGCAAGTTAAAATCTTGCAGAAGAAGAGACCAGCGCATAAGCCGCTGGTTAGAGTTTCTCATATTAGCAAGGAATATTAACGGGTTATGATCAGTAAACACGTCAATAGGTTGCGAGCTAGACCCGAGGTAAACCTCGAATACTGCAAAGCGAAAAGGAGAGCAAGAGCTTCCTTTTCGATGGTGCTGTAATTAAGCTGATGCTTGTTAAACTTTTTTGAGAAGTAACAGACAGAATGATCAATAGCCTGGTCATCCTCCTGCAAGAGCACAGCGCCTGCACCGTATGCGCTGGCATCTACCTCTAACTTGAAAGGACGCGTAAAACAGGGCGCGGCGAGAACAGGTGCACTGCACAGTAATGCCTTGGCAGACTCAAAAGCAGCTTGGCAAGCGGGAGACCAAAGAAACACTTTTAAGGGGCTTACGAGACCCGTGAGAGGAACCACCACATCAGAAAAATTGCGGCAAAACCCACGGTAATATCCACACATTCCAAGAAAGCGACGCAACGCTTTCTTGGACTGTGGGACCGGAAAATCAATAATCGCCTGCACTTTCTCAGCTAACGGACGCACCTGCCCCTGACCTACTTGCTTACCCAAATAGGTAACAGTGGCTCTACCAAACTCACATTTCGCAAGGTTAAGAGTGAGGAAGCCTCACGGAGACGGCTAAAAATAAGTGACAATGTAGAGAGATGGTCAACCCACGTTGACGAGTAAGCAACAACATCATCCAAATAAGCTTCGCAATTTTGGACGCCAGATAAAACGATGCGCATTAACCGCTGGAAAGTGGCGGGCGCATTACGCAACCCGAATGGCATAACGGTATACTGGAGGAAGGTGTCGGGTGTAACGAAAGCCGAGATCTCCGAGGCCCTTGGTGTTAAAGGAACTTGCCAGTAACCTTTTAACAGGTCCAGCTTCGTCACATAATTGGCGGAGCCTACACGGTCTATGCAATCCTCCATCCTAGGGAGCGGAAAAGAATCAGGTTTAGTAACGGAATTTACTTTGCGGTAATCGTTACAAAAACAAGGGGTGTTGTCAGGCTTCGGAACCAAAACACAGGGTGAGCTCCACGCACTAGTACTGGGAACAGCTAATCCATGCTCAACCAGATAACTCACCTCCTGCTGCATCATAGCTCTTTTCGACGGATTCACTCTATATGCGTGTTGCTTAATGGGTTTGTGGTCTTCCACATCAATATCATGGAATAGGACGGACGTTTGGCTAGGATGGTCAGAGAAAAGCAATAAGTTACCCTCAATCAAGTTTACAATATCCACACGGGCCGAATCAGACAGATGGGACAAAAAGTCCTCCAAGTTACCCAGTACTTCTGAATTTCTAAGCGGCGGCCGGCATCAAACCACTTTTCTCTGCTAAACCATCATCAGCCAGACTGTACTGAGGAGTAGACACGGACATTACGGGCGCAGCAGGAGACGGCGGGGAATCTCTCACTCTGGAAAAGTAATGTTTCAGCATGTTAACATGACATACTCTCGATTTTCTCTTCCGATCTGGAGTTAGCACAACGTAGTCTGTGTCACTGATTTTCCTCTCCACTGTATATGGACCCGAAAACCGAGACTGCAGACTGGATCCAGGTAACGGAAGCAGCACCAAAACTTTCTCTCCTGATTTAAACACACGAAGAACAGATTTTTTATCATAGCGACGCTTCATTTTAACCTGACTGTGAGTCATGTTCTCACGGGCTACCTGACACACATAGTTAAGACGCTCACGGAAAGAACTAACATAATCAAGCACATTATGCTCAGCTTTTGGAGATTCTGACAACCACTTATCTTTAAGGAGACGAAGAGGACCGCACACAGTGTGACCAAACACCAACTCGCAAGGACTAAAACCCAGTGATTCTTGTGGAGTTTCACGCACAGCAAACAACAATAGAGGAGACCTTCATCCCACTCTCGGTTGGACTCCCGACAGAATTTTCGCAACATGGACTTTAAAGTTTGGTGGAACCTCTCAAGTGCACCTTGGGACTCTGGATGGTAAGGACTTGACGTTACATGTTTAACTTTTAGCTCTTTCATCACTTGTGAAAACAGTTTGGACATGAAATTTGTACCTTGGTCACTCTGTATAGTTTTAGGCAAACCAAAAGTTGTGAAGAATTTAATGAGAGCTTTCACAACTGGTTTTGCTCTAAGGGTGCGCAATGGGATGGCCTCAGGGTACGCGTCGCGCGCACATCACAGTCAAAATATACTGATGTCCTGATTTAGTTCGTGGTAACGGACCCACACAATCTATCAGCACACGTTCAAACGGCTCACCAAGCACAGGGATCGGATGAAGTGGTGCTGGAGGAACAGGTTGATTGGGCTTTCCCACGACTTGACATATGTGACAGGTGCGGCAGTACTTTGTTACGTCCGATTTTAACCCCGGCCAAAAGAAATTGCGCAACACACGGTGATACGTCTTTTTTACACCCAAGTGTCCAGCTAGGTTGGAGTCATGTGCAAGACTCAAAATTTGGGCACGATAGTCTGTCGGTACAACCACCTGATTTACAACGCGTATCTCACTGGAGTCAGGACTCCACCGTCGCATCAAGACACCGTTGTTCAAATAAAAACCAGGCTTGCTGTCGTCCTCAGCGGCTACAACAGAGGACAGACACAAAGTTAGAGACGGATCATTTGTCTGAGCATCAATCAACATTTCTCGGGTCACGTTTAAACTCAGGTCTATATCAGCAGGAAAAAGATCAAACTTGTTGGCACATTCAGTTACATTTTCAGTAGCAAGGGACACTGGAAAGGAGGACTCACCCTCATCTAATGTAGCCATAAACGACTCAGACAAATCAACAGCTCCACCGAATTTACGAGCCTGTGCTCGCGTAATGGCACACACAGGAAACAGAGATGGCACAGACAAAGCAGAAGAGACAGAGGGGGAGCAGCAAACAGGCGCAGCCAAAACGGGATCAGTAACAACTTCGGGCAGAGGAAACACTTTTCCTCCGGCCAAATCGTTACCCAAATAAACGAAATGCCACTAATGGGAAACTGCGGAAGCACGGCGACTTTCACTTGTCCTGACACAAGCGCTGAATGTAAGTGAATCATGTGAAGTGGGGCGTTAAGCTCACTCATTTTAATTCCCCATACTAACAAATCAGAACAACACGACGTTTCATTTGAGAGCGGCAGAACACTAGCCAGTATGAACGAATGATAGGCGGCTGTATCGAAGAATAGTTACCGGTACTTTATCTGATTCTTTACCAGTAACAGAAACAAATCCCTGAGACACAAACGGCTTAAAACGAGGATCAACCTCAGTTAGTACCGCTTCAGGTAAAAACTCAGTGTGTTTCACAGGTGAGGTCGCGGCGTTTATGAACCCCACACCTGCAGGATGTTTAGAAGTCTTGTGTGGTGCTTTCTTTCTAAGAGCCGGACAAACAGCGATCAAATGGCCTGGCTCGTGGCAATAAAAACACTCGCGGCCCTCACCCGCAACTGGTGAGGTGCTTTTACGCATCATCTTTGGCGACCGATTTCTTCGCTCTGGCAAAACACGTGAACCAAAATTTGGCGTAGAAAAAACACTTTTATGGGTCAAAATGAATTCATCAGCCAGCACAGCCGCTTTTGCTACTGATGACTCTTTTTGTTCGTTCAAATAAACCACAATGCGCTCGGGTAAACACTTTTAAATTCCTCGAGTAGGATCAGTTCTCTGATCTCCGCCATAGTTTTAACATTACACGATTGACACCATTTGTCAAACAAAACACTCTTGTCACGCACGAACTCAACATATGTCTGGTTAGCGGTTTTCTCACTGTTTCTAAATTTCTGTCGATATGCTTCGGGGACCAACTCATAAGCCTGCAACACAGTCTTCTTCAATATCTTATAGTCAAGACTATCTTCAATAGACAGACTGGCACAAACCTCTTGAGCTTTCCCCACTAGTTTACACTGGAGGAGAAGGGACCAAAACTCTTTGGGCCAACTCAGGGCAGCCGCTATCTGCTCGAAAGCGCTAAAATACGAGTCAACCTCGGACTCACGAAATGGAGGAACTAGAGCAATGTGCCTACTAATGTCAAAAGCCGGAACAGAAACAGTACCGCGGTCAAGAGGAGACCTCGGGGTGGAGACTACAGGGTTACCTCTTTCCAGCTCAAGAGCTCTGACCCGCAGATGCATGGCTTGCACTTCCAGCTGTCTGTTTTGCACTTCCAGCTGTCTGTTTTTGGTCTCTACCTCCTTTATTTGGAGGGTAATGCGGAGATCCTCTGTAGTCATGTTACCCATGACAGGATCCGTGACTGGCTCAAGTCCCATGCCAGCAGCCCCGCCACTTTCACCTCTGCCATCGGTGCGTCACCCGCCGCGCCACCCGCAGCAGAAACAGCAACAGCCGTATCAGCAGCCGGGTCAGGCAAGACGCCCTGCTCCACCAATTCTGCATACAGAAACTGTTTTAGTTCTGCCTTATTGGCACTGTAAGGCACCTGCACTTCATAATAATTTGCCACCAACAACAGGTCTGTTTTTCTGCATTTATCAAATTTAGCCAAAGAAGGTCCAGCCACAAAATCATCCAGTGAAAACTCCATTATCTCAATTCCCCACACACCAAAAACAACGCCAACCAGAACAACACGCGCACAAACCTACCCGGAAACGAAGCGCGACAAGAAAGACGGAACGAGCCCCCAATTTATGTTACGCCCCAGTCTAGGGGTGTCCAGGACGCAACATAAATAAAGGCCCCATCTTCCCCGTCCCCCCAAGCAGCCACAAAACGTAATATTAGAGTCCAAATATATTTATTGGACATAACAAAAATAACATGAAAAACATATCTATATATAATCAAAACAATTGGTGATCAAAACAACATGTAACGTAAACTGAAGCTTCAGGGTGGACTACTACCAAAACAACAAACAAAACAATACTATCTAGAAAGTAAGAACCTAACCTAACAAACCAACATAGGGTCAACAAAACAACAAAGACTTACCTCCCTAAACTAAGAAAACAGGAGAAAACTAAACACATTGTTGTGGTCCACCCCTACACAGGAAAACAGATAAGTACAGGTAAAAGCCAGTAAATTAGAATATTTTGAAAAACTTGATTTATTTCAGTAATTGCATTCAAAAGGTGTAACTTGTACATTATATTTATTCATTGCACACAGACTGATGCATTCAAATGTTTATTTCATTTAATTTTGATGATTTGAAGTGGCAACAAATGAAAATCCAAAATTCTGTGTGTCACAAAATTAGAATATTACTTAAGGCTAATACAAAAAAGGGAGTTTTTAGAAATGTTGGCCAACTGAAAAGTATGAAAATGAAAAATATGAGCATGTACAATACTCAATACTTGGTTGGAGCTCCTTTTGCCTCAATTACTGCATTAATGCGGCGTGGCATGGAGTCGATGAGTTTCTGGCACTGCTCAGGTGTTATGAGAGCCCAGGTTGCTCTGATAGTGGCCTTCAACTTTTCTGCGTTTTTGGGTCTGGCATTCTGCATCTTCCTTTTCACAATACCCCACAGATTTTCTATGGGGCTAAGGTCAGGGGAGTTGGCTGGCCAATTTAGAACAGAAACACCATGGTCCGTAAACCAGGCACGGGTAGATTTTGCGCTGTGTGCAGGCGCCAAGTCCTGTTGGAACCTGAAATCTCCATCTCCATAGAGCAGGTCAGCAGCAGGAAGCATGAAGTGCTCTAAAACTTGCTGGTAGACGGCTGCGTTGACCCTGGATCTCAGGAAACAGAGTGGACCGACACCAGCAGATGACATGGCACCCCAAACCATCACTGATGGTGGAAACTTTACACTAGACTTCAGGCAACGTGGATCCTGTGCCTCTCCTGTCTTCCTCCAGACTCTGGGACCTCGATTTCCAAAGGAAATGCAAAATTTGCTTTCGTCAGAAAACATGACTTTGGACCACTCAGCAGCAGTCCAGCTCTTTTTCCTTAGCCCAGGTGAGACGCTTTTCGCTGTTTCTTGGTCAACAGTGGCTTGACACGAGGTATGCGGCAGTTGAAACCCATGTCTTTCAAGCGTCTCTTGGTGGTGGATCTTGAAGCACTAACTCCAGCAGCTGTCCACTCCTTGTGAATCTCCACATTTTTGAATGGGTTTTTCACAATCTTGACTAGGGCGAGGTGATCCCTATCGCTTGGACACTTTTTCTGACCACAGTTTTTCCTTCCCTTTGCCTTTCTATTAATGTGTTTGGACACAGAGCTCTGAGAACAGCCAGCCTCTTCAGCAATAACCTTTTGTGTCTTTCCCTCCTTGTGCAATGTGTCGATGGTCGCCTTTTGGACAGCTGTCAAATCTGAAGTCTTCCCCATGTTTGTGTAGGCTTCAGAACTGGACTGAGAGACCATTTAAAGCCCTTTGCAGGTGTTTTGAGTTAATCAGCTGATTACTTTGTGGCACCAGGTGTCTTCAAAATTTAACCCTTACACAATATTCTAATTTTGTGACACACGGAATTTTGGATTTTCATTTGTTGCCAAATTTTTGAATTTTCAAATCATCAAAATTAAATGAAATAAACATTTGAATGCATCAGTCTGTGTGCAATGAATAAATATAATGTACAAGTTACACCTTTTGAATGCAATTACTGAAATAAATCAAGTTTTTCAAAATATTCTAATTTACTGGCTTTTACCTGTATAACTAGGATCAGTCTAACAGAGTCTACATGTGGCCGGCTGGTTGGGAGGTGAGGAGGATGAGGAAATGCCTGCTGCTCTTTTCCCCACTCTCTCTCTTGACGTCCGCCATCTTGGTTCTTTATATATCCCTTCCTTCACAGCTGCAGCCAATCGTGCTAGGGCGTGGGCTGCCTCCACCAATCATCCATGAGCAATGGCACAGAGCTATTTACATACAAGAAAACACAGAACACATGCGGACACACACTTTAATTTTAACATACTACACAGTCGTAACAGTGTGACACCATGGATATGTGATGTCTCACCCAGACTTGGAATCAAGCTGGCTTAACAGGAGGATTCCGTTCTACAGTTGCCTGAAAAAGAGTAAAATATGGCTTTAACAGCCTGAAAAAGATGTCAAATATACTGTAGATTTACTTGGACATTTTAGCCTTTAATTTTAAAATCCTACATCAGAATGGTCCGATATTGACTGTGTGACACCATGGATATGTGATGTTTCTCCCAGACTTGGAATGAAGCTGGTTTAACAGGAGGATTCCGTTCTACAGTTGCCTGAAAAAGAGTAAAATATGGCTTTAACAGCCTGAAAAAGATGTCAAATATACTGTAGATTTACTTGGACATTTTAGCCTTTAATTTTAAAATCCTACATCAGAATGGTCCAATATTGACTGTGTGACACCATGGATATGTGATGTTTCTCTCAGACTTGGAATGAAGCTGGTTTAACAGGAGGATTCCGTTCTACAGTTGCCTGAAAAAGAGTAAAATATGGCTTTAACAGCCTGAAAAAGATGTCAAATATACTGTAGATTTACTTGGACATTTTAGCCTTTAATTTTAAAATCCTACATCAGAATGGTCCGATATTGACTGTGTGACACCATGGATATGTGATGTCTCTCTCAGACTTGGAATGAAGCTGGTTTAACAGGAGGATTCCGTTCTACAGTTGCCTGAAAAAGAGTAAAATATGGCTTTAACAGCCTGAAAAAGATGTCAAATATACTGTAGATTTACTTGGACATTTTAGCCTTTAATTTTAAAATCCTACATCAGAATGGTCCAATATTGACTGTGTGACACCATGGATATGTGATGTTTCTCTCAGACTTGGAATGAAGCTGGTTTAACAGGAGGATTCCGTTCTACAGTTGCCTGAAAAAGAGTAAAATATGGCTTTAACAGCCTGAAAAAGATGTCAAATATACTGTAGATTTACTTGGACATTTTAGCCTTTAATTTTAAAATCCTACATCAGAATGGTCCGATATTGACTGTGTGACACCATGGATATGTGATGTTTCTCTCAGACTTGGAATGAAGCTGGTTTAACAGGAGGATTCCGTTCTACAGTTGCCTGAAAAAGAGTAAAATATGGCTTTAACAGCCTGAAAAAGATGTCAAATATACTGTAGATTTACTTGGACATTTTAGCCTTTAATTTTAAAATCCTACATCAGAATGGTCCGATATTACTGTGTGACACCATGGATATGTGATGTTTCTCTCAGACTTGGAATGAAGCTGGTTTAACAGGAGGATTCCGTTCTACAGTTGCCTGAAAAAGAGTAAAATATGGCTTTAACAGCCTGAAAAAGATGTCAAATATACTGTAGATTTACTTGGACATTTTAGCCTTTAATTTTAAAATCCTACATCAGAATGGTCCAATATTGACTGTGTGACACCATGGATATGTGATGTTTCTCTCAGACTTGGAATGAAGCTGGTTTAACAGGAGGATTCCGTTCTACAGTTGCCTGAAAAAGAGTAAAATATGGCTTTAACAGCCTGAAAAAGATGTCAAATATACTGTAGATTTACTTGGACATTTTAGCCTTTAATTTTAAAATCCTACATCAGAATGGTCCAATATTGACTGTGTGACACCATGGATATGTGATGTTTCTCTCAGACTTGGAATGAAGCTGGTTTAACAGGAGGATTCCGTTCTACAGTTGCCTGAAAAAGAGTAAAATATGGCTTTAACAGCCTGAAAAAGATGTCAAATATACTGTAGATTTACTTGGACATTTTAGCCTTTAATTTTAAAATCCTACATCAGAATGGTCCAATATTGACTGTGTGACACCATGGATATGTGATGTTTCTCTCAGACTTGGAATGAAGCTGGTTTAACAGGAGGATTCCGTTCTACAGTTGCCTGAAAAAGAGTAAAATATGGCTTTAACAGCCTGAAAAAGATGTCAAATATACTGTAGATTTACTTGGACATTTTAGCCTTTAATTTTAAAATCCTACATCAGAATGGTCCAATATTGACTGTGTGACACCATGGATATGTGATGTTTCTCTCAGACTTGGAATGAAGCTGGTTTAACAGGAGGATTCCGTTCTACAGTTGCCTGAAAAAGAGTAAAATATGGCTTTAACAGCCTGAAAAAGATGTCAAATATACTGTAGATTTACTTGGACATTTTAGCCTTTAATTTTAAAATCCTACATCAGAATGGTCCAATATTGACTGTGTGACACCATGGATATGTGATGTTTCTCTCAGACTTGGAATGAAGCTGGTTTAACAGGAGGATTCCGTTCTACAGTTGCCTGAAAAAGAGTAAAATATGGCTTTAACAGCCTGAAAAAGATGTCAAATATACTGTAGATTTACTTGGACATTTTAGCCTTTAATTTTAAAATCCTACATCAGAATGGTCCAATATTGACTGTGTGACACCATGGATATGTGATGTTTCTCTCAGACTTGGAATGAAGCTGGTTTAACAGGAGGATTCCGTTCTACAGTTGCCTGAAAAAGAGTAAAATATGGCTTTAACAGCCTGAAAAAGATGTCAAATATACTGTAGATTTACTTGGACATTTTAGCCTTTAATTTTAAAATCCTACATCAGAATGGTCCAATATTGACTGTGTGACACCATGGATATGTGATGTTTCTCTCAGACTTGGAATGAAGCTGGTTTAACAGGAGGATTCCGTTCTACAGTTGCCTGAAAAAGAGTAAAATATGGCTTTAACAGCCTGAAAAAGATGTCAAATATACTGTAGATTTACTTGGACATTTTAGCCTTTAATTTTAAAATCCTACATCAGAATGGTCCAATATTGACTGTGTGACACCATGGATATGTGATGTTTCTCTCAGACTTGGAATGAAGCTGGTTTAACAGGAGGATTCCGTTCTACAGTTGCCTGAAAAAGAGTAAAATATGGCTTTAACAGCCTGAAAAAGATGTCAAATATACTGTAGATTTACTTGGACATTTTAGCCTTTAATTTTAAAATCCTACATCAGAATGGTCCAATATTGACTGTGTGACACCATGGATATGTGATGTTTCTCTCAGACTTGGAATGAAGCTGGTTTAACAGGAGGATTCCGTTCTACAGTTGCCTGAAAAAGAGTAAAATATGGCTTTAACAGCCTGAAAAAGATGTCAAATATACTGTAGATTTACTTGGACATTTTAGCCTTTAATTTTAAAATCCTACATCAGAATGGTCCAATATTGACTGTGTGACACCATGGATATGTGATGTTTCTCTCAGACTTGGAATGAAGCTGGTTTAACAGGAGGATTCCGTTCTACAGTTGCCTGAAAAAGAGTAAAATATGGCTTTAACAGCCTGAAAAAGATGTCAAATATACTGTAGATTTACTTGGACATTTTAGCCTTTAATTTTAAAATCCTACATCAGAATGGTCCGATATTGACTGTGTGACACCATGGATATGTGATGTTTCTCTCAGACTTGGAATGAAGCTGGTTTAACAGGAGGATTCCGTTCTACAGTTGCCTGAAAAAGAGTAAAATATGGCTTTAACAGCCTGAAAAAGATGTCAAATATACTGTAGATTTACTTGGACATTTTAGCCTTTAATTTTAAAATCCTACATCAGAATGGTCCAATATTGACTGTGTGACACCATGGATATGTGATGTTTCTCTCAGACTTGGAATGAAGCTGGTTTAACAGGAGGATTCCGTTCTACAGTTGCCTGAAAAAGAGTAAAATATGGCTTTAACAGCCTGAAAAAGATGTCAAATATACTGTAGATTTACTTGGACATTTTAGCCTTTAATTTTAAAATCCTACATCAGAATGGTCCAATATTGACTGTGTGACACCATGGATATGTGATGTTTCTCTCAGACTTGGAATGAAGCTGGTTTAACAGGAGGATTCCGTTCTACAGTTGCCTGAAAAAGAGTAAAATATGGCTTTAACAGCCTGAAAAAGATGTCAAATATACTGTAGATTTACTTGGACATTTTAGCCTTTAATTTTAAAATCCTACATCAGAATGGTCCAATATTGACTGTGTGACACCATGGATATGTGATGTTTCTCTCAGACTTGGAATGAAGCTGGTTTAACAGGAGGATTCCGTTCTACAGTTGCCTGAAAAAGAGTAAAATATGGCTTTAACAGCCTGAAAAAGATGTCAAATATACTGTAGATTTACTTGGACATTTTAGCCTTTAATTTTAAAATCCTACATCAGAATGGTCCAATATTGACTGTGTGACACCATGGATATGTGATGTTTCTCTCAGACTTGGAATGAAGCTGGTTTAACAGGAGGATTCCGTTCTACAGTTGCCTGAAAAAGAGTAAAATATGGCTTTAACAGCCTGAAAAAGATGTCAAATATACTGTAGATTTACTTGGACATTTTAGCCTTTAATTTTAAAATCCTACATCAGAATGGTCCAATATTGACTGTGTGACACCATGGATATGTGATGTTTCTCTCAGACTTGGAATGAAGCTGGTTTAACAGGAGGATTCCGTTCTACAGTTGCCTGAAAAAGAGTAAAATATGGCTTTAACAGCCTGAAAAAGATGTCAAATATACTGTAGATTTACTTGGACATTTTAGCCTTTAATTTTAAAATCCTACATCAGAATGGTCCAATATTGACTGTGTGACACCATGGATATGTGATGTTTCTCTCAGACTTGGAATGAAGCTGGTTTAACAGGAGGATTCCGTTCTACAGTTGCCTGAAAAAGAGTAAAATATGGCTTTAACAGCCTGAAAAAGATGTCAAATATACTGTAGATTTACTTGGACATTTTAGCCTTTAATTTTAAAATCCTACATCAGAATGGTCCAATATTGACTGTGTGACACCATGGATATGTGATGTTTCTCTCAGACTTGGAATGAAGCTGGTTTAACAGGAGGATTCCGTTCTACAGTTGCCTGAAAAAGAGTAAAATATGGCTTTAACAGCCTGAAAAAGATGTCAAATATACTGTAGATTTACTTGGACATTTTAGCCTTTAATTTTAAAATCCTACATCAGAATGGTCCAATATTGACTGTGTGACACCATGGATATGTGATGTTTCTCTCAGACTTGGAATGAAGCTGGTTTAACAGGAGGATTCCGTTCTACAGTTGCCTGAAAAAGAGTAAAATATGGCTTTAACAGCCTGAAAAAGATGTCAAATATACTGTAGATTTACTTGGACATTTTAGCCTTTAATTTTAAAATCCTACATCAGAATGGTCCGATATTGACTGTGTGACACCATGGATATGTGATGTTTCTCTCAGACTTGGAATGAAGCTGGTTTAACAGGAGGATTCCGTTCTACAGTTGCCTGAAAAAGAGTAAAATATGGCTTTAACAGCCTGAAAAAGATGTCAAATATACTGTAGATTTACTTGGACATTTTAGCCTTTAATTTTAAAATCCTACATCAGAATGGTCCAATATTGACTGTGTGACACCATGGATATGTGATGTTTCTCTCAGACTTGGAATGAAGCTGGTTTAACAGGAGGATTCCGTTCTACAGTTGCCTGAAAAAGAGTAAAATATGGCTTTAACAGCCTGAAAAAGATGTCAAATATACTGTAGATTTACTTGGACATTTTAGCCTTTAATTTTAAAATCCTACATCAGAATGGTCCAATATTGACTGTGTGACACCATGGATATGTGATGTTTCTCTCAGACTTGGAATGAAGCTGGTTTAACAGGAGGATTCCGTTCTACAGTTGCCTGAAAAAGAGTAAAATATGGCTTTAACAGCCTGAAAAAGATGTCAAATATACTGTAGATTTACTTGGACATTTTAGCCTTTAATTTTAAAATCCTACATCAGAATGGTCCAATATTGACTGTGTGACACCATGGATATGTGATGTTTCTCTCAGACTTGGAATGAAGCTGGTTTAACAGGAGGATTCCGTTCTACAGTTGCCTGAAAAAGAGTAAAATATGGCTTTAACAGCCTGAAAAAGATGTCAAATATACTGTAGATTTACTTGGACATTTTAGCCTTTAATTTTAAAATCCTACATCAGAATGGTCCAATATTGACTGTGTGACACCATGGATATGTGATGTTTCTCTCAGACTTGGAATGAAGCTGGTTTAACAGGAGGATTCCGTTCTACAGTTGCCTGAAAAAGAGTAAAATATGGCTTTAACAGCCTGAAAAAGATGTCAAATATACTGTAGATTTACTTGGACATTTTAGCCTTTAATTTTAAAATCCTACATCAGAATGGTCCAATATTGACTGTGTGACACCATGGATATGTGATGTTTCTCTCAGACTTGGAATGAAGCTGGTTTAACAGGAGGATTCCGTTCTACAGTTGCCTGAAAAAGAGTAAAATATGGCTTTAACAGCCTGAAAAAGATGTCAAATATACTGTAGATTTACTTGGACATTTTAGCCTTTAATTTTAAAATCCTACATCAGAATGGTCCAATATTGACTGTGTGACACCATGGATATGTGATGTTTCTCTCAGACTTGGAATGAAGCTGGTTTAACAGGAGGATTCCGTTCTACAGTTGCCTGAAAAAGAGTAAAATATGGCTTTAACAGCCTGAAAAAGATGTCAAATATACTGTAGATTTACTTGGACATTTTAGCCTTTAATTTTAAAATCCTACATCAGAATGGTCCAATATTGACTGTGTGACACCATGGATATGTGATGTTTCTCTCAGACTTGGAATGAAGCTGGTTTAACAGGAGGATTCCGTTCTACAGTTGCCTGAAAAAGAGTAAAATATGGCTTTAACAGCCTGAAAAAGATGTCAAATATACTGTAGATTTACTTGGACATTTTAGCCTTTAATTTTAAAATCCTACATCAGAATGGTCCAATATTGACTGTGTGACACCATGGATATGTGATGTTTCTCTCAGACTTGGAATGAAGCTGGTTTAACAGGAGGATTCCGTTCTACAGTTGCCTGAAAAAGAGTAAAATATGGCTTTAACAGCCTGAAAAAGATGTCAAATATACTGTAGATTTACTTGGACATTTTAGCCTTTAATTTTAAAATCCTACATCAGAATGGTCCAATATTGACTGTGTGACACCATGGATATGTGATGTTTCTCTCAGACTTGGAATGAAGCTGGTTTAACAGGAGGATTCCGTTCTACAGTTGCCTGAAAAAGAGTAAAATATGGCTTTAACAGCCTGAAAAAGATGTCAAATATACTGTAGATTTACTTGGACATTTTAGCCTTTAATTTTAAAATCCTACATCAGAATGGTCCAATATTGACTGTGTGACACCATGGATATGTGATGTTTCTCTCAGACTTGGAATGAAGCTGGTTTAACAGGAGGATTCCGTTCTACAGTTGCCTGAAAAAGAGTAAAATATGGCTTTAACAGCCTGAAAAAGATGTCAAATATACTGTAGATTTACTTGGACATTTTAGCCTTTAATTTTAAAATCCTACATCAGAATGGTCCAATATTGACTGTGTGACACCATGGATATGTGATGTTTCTCTCAGACTTGGAATGAAGCTGGTTTAACAGGAGGATTCCGTTCTACAGTTGCCTGAAAAAGAGTAAAATATGGCTTTAACAGCCTGAAAAAGATGTCAAATATACTGTAGATTTACTTGGACATTTTAGCCTTTAATTTTAAAATCCTACATCAGAATGGTCCAATATTGACTGTGTGACACCATGGATATGTGATGTTTCTCTCAGACTTGGAATGAAGCTGGTTTAACAGGAGGATTCCGTTCTACAGTTGCCTGAAAAAGAGTAAAATATGGCTTTAACAGCCTGAAAAAGATGTCAAATATACTGTAGATTTACTTGGACATTTTAGCCTTTAATTTTAAAATCCTACATCAGAATGGTCCAATATTGACTGTGTGACACCATGGATATGTGATGTTTCTCTCAGACTTGGAATGAAGCTGGTTTAACAGGAGGATTCCGTTCTACAGTTGCCTGAAAAAGAGTAAAATATGGCTTTAACAGCCTGAAAAAGATGTCAAATATACTGTAGATTTACTTGGACATTTTAGCCTTTAATTTTAAAATCCTACATCAGAATGGTCCAATATTGACTGTGTGACACCATGGATATGTGATGTTTCTCTCAGACTTGGAATGAAGCTGGTTTAACAGGAGGATTCCGTTCTACAGTTGCCTGAAAAAGAGTAAAATATGGCTTTAACAGCCTGAAAAAGATGTCAAATATACTGTAGATTTACTTGGACATTTTAGCCTTTAATTTTAAAATCCTACATCAGAATGGTCCAATATTGACTGTGTGACACCATGGATATGTGATGTTTCTCTCAGACTTGGAATGAAGCTGGTTTAACAGGAGGATTCCGTTCTACAGTTGCCTGAAAAAGAGTAAAATATGGCTTTAACAGCCTGAAAAAGATGTCAAATATACTGTAGATTTACTTGGACATTTTAGCCTTTAATTTTAAAATCCTACATCAGAATGGTCCAATATTGACTGTGTGACACCATGGATATGTGATGTTTCTCTCAGACTTGGAATGAAGCTGGTTTAACAGGAGGATTCCGTTCTACAGTTGCCTGAAAAAGAGTAAAATATGGCTTTAACAGCCTGAAAAAGATGTCAAATATACTGTAGATTTACTTGGACATTTTAGCCTTTAATTTTAAAATCCTACATCAGAATGGTCCAATATTGACTGTGTGACACCATGGATATGTGATGTTTCTCTCAGACTTGGAATGAAGCTGGTTTAACAGGAGGATTCCGTTCTACAGTTGCCTGAAAAAGAGTAAAATATGGCTTTAACAGCCTGAAAAAGATGTCAAATATACTGTAGATTTACTTGGACATTTTAGCCTTTAATTTTAAAATCCTACATCAGAATGGTCCAATATTGACTGTGTGACACCATGGATATGTGATGTTTCTCTCAGACTTGGAATGAAGCTGGTTTAACAGGAGGATTCCGTTCTACAGTTGCCTGAAAAAGAGTAAAATATGGCTTTAACAGCCTGAAAAAGATGTCAAATATACTGTAGATTTACTTGGACATTTTAGCCTTTAATTTTAAAATCCTACATCAGAATGGTCCAATATTGACTGTGTGACACCATGGATATGTGATGTTTCTCTCAGACTTGGAATGAAGCTGGTTTAACAGGAGGATTCCGTTCTACAGTTGCCTGAAAAAGAGTAAAATATGGCTTTAACAGCCTGAAAAAGATGTCAAATATACTGTAGATTTACTTGGACATTTTAGCCTTTAATTTTAAAATCCTACATCAGAATGGTCCAATATTGACTGTGTGACACCATGGATATGTGATGTTTCTCTCAGACTTGGAATGAAGCTGGTTTAACAGGAGGATTCCGTTCTACAGTTGCCTGAAAAAGAGTAAAATATGGCTTTAACAGCCTGAAAAAGATGTCAAATATACTGTAGATTTACTTGGACATTTTAGCCTTTAATTTTAAAATCCTACATCAGAATGGTCCAATATTGACTGTGTGACACCATGGATATGTGATGTTTCTCTCAGACTTGGAATGAAGCTGGTTTAACAGGAGGATTCCGTTCTACAGTTGCCTGAAAAAGAGTAAAATATGGCTTTAACAGCCTGAAAAAGATGTCAAATATACTGTAGATTTACTTGGACATTTTAGCCTTTAATTTTAAAATCCTACATCAGAATGGTCCAATATTGACTGTGTGACACCATGGATATGTGATGTTTCTCTCAGACTTGGAATGAAGCTGGTTTAACAGGAGGATTCCGTTCTACAGTTGCCTGAAAAAGAGTAAAATATGGCTTTAACAGCCTGAAAAAGATGTCAAATATACTGTAGATTTACTTGGACATTTTAGCCTTTAATTTTAAAATCCTACATCAGAATGGTCCAATATTGACTGTGTGACACCATGGATATGTGATGTTTCTCTCAGACTTGGAATGAAGCTGGTTTAACAGGAGGATTCCGTTCTACAGTTGCCTGAAAAAGAGTAAAATATGGCTTTAACAGCCTGAAAAAGATGTCAAATATACTGTAGATTTACTTGGACATTTTAGCCTTTAATTTTAAAATCCTACATCAGAATGGTCCAATATTGACTGTGTGACACCATGGATATGTGATGTTTCTCTCAGACTTGGAATGAAGCTGGTTTAACAGGAGGATTCCGTTCTACAGTTGCCTGAAAAAGAGTAAAATATGGCTTTAACAGCCTGAAAAAGATGTCAAATATACTGTAGATTTACTTGGACATTTTAGCCTTTAATTTTAAAATCCTACATCAGAATGGTCCAATATTGACTGTGTGACACCATGGATATGTGATGTTTCTCTCAGACTTGGAATGAAGCTGGTTTAACAGGAGGATTCCGTTCTACAGTTGCCTGAAAAAGAGTAAAATATGGCTTTAACAGCCTGAAAAAGATGTCAAATATACTGTAGATTTACTTGGACATTTTAGCCTTTAATTTTAAAATCCTACATCAGAATGGTCCAATATTGACTGTGTGACACCATGGATATGTGATGTTTCTCTCAGACTTGGAATGAAGCTGGTTTAACAGGAGGATTCCGTTCTACAGTTGCCTGAAAAAGAGTAAAATATGGCTTTAACAGCCTGAAAAAGATGTCAAATATACTGTAGATTTACTTGGACATTTTAGCCTTTAATTTTAAAATCCTACATCAGAAAATATTGACTGTGTGACACCATGGATATGTGATGTTTCTCTCAGACTTGGAATGAAGCTGGTTTAACAGGAGGATTCCGTTCTACAGTTGCCTGAAAAAGAGTAAAATATGGCTTTAACAGCCTGAAAAAGATGTCAAATATACTGTAGATTTACTTGGACATTTTAGCCTTTAATTTTAAAATCCTACATCAGAATGGTCCAATATTGACTGTGTGACACCATGGATATGTGATGTTTCTCTCAGACTTGGAATGAAGCTGGTTTAACAGGAGGATTCCGTTCTACAGTTGCCTGAAAAAGAGTAAAATATGGCTTTAACAGCCTGAAAAAGATGTCAAATATACTGTAGATTTACTTGGACATTTTAGCCTTTAATTTTAAAATCCTACATCAGAATGGTCCAATATTGACTGTGTGACACCATGGATATGTGATGTTTCTCTCAGACTTGGAATGAAGCTGGTTTAACAGGAGGATTCCGTTCTACAGTTGCCTGAAAAAGAGTAAAATATGGCTTTAACAGCCTGAAAAAGATGTCAAATATACTGTAGATTTACTTGGACATTTTAGCCTTTAATTTTAAAATCCTACATCAGAATGGTCCAATATTGACTGTGTGACACCATGGATATGTGATGTTTCTCTCAGACTTGGAATGAAGCTGGTTTAACAGGAGGATTCCGTTCTACAGTTGCCTGAAAAGAGTAAAAATGGCTTTAACAGCCTGACAAAGATGAAATATACTGTAATTTACTTGGACATTTTATTTAATTGGACATTTACATCAGAATGGTCCAATATTGACTGTGTGACACCATGGATATGTGATGTTTCTCTCAGACTTGGAATGAAGCTGGTTTAACAGGAGGATTCCGTTCTACAGTTGCCTGAAAAAGAGTAAAATATGGCTTTAACAGCCTGAAAAAGAAAATATACTGTAGATTTACTTGGACATTTTAGCCTTTAATTTTAAAATCCTACATCAGAATGGTCCAATATTGACTGTGTGACACCATGGATATGTGATGTTTCTCTCAGACTTGGAATGAAGCTGGTTTAACAGGAGGATTCCGTTCTACAGTTGCCTGAAAAAGAGTAAAATATGGCTTTAACAGCCTGAAAAAGATGTCAAATATACTGTAGATTTACTTGGACATTTTAGCCTTTAATTTTAAAATCCTACATCAGAATGGTCCAATATTGACTGTGTGACACCATGGATATGTGATGTTTCTCTCAGACTTGGAATGAAGCTGGTTTAACAGGAGGATTCCGTTCTACAGTTGCCTGAAAAAGAGTAAAATATGGCTTTAACAGCCTGAAAAAGATGTCAAATATACTGTAGATTTACTTGGACATTTTAGCCTTTAATTTTAAAATCCTACATCAGAATGGTCCAATATTGACTGTGTGACACCATGGATATGTGATGTTTCTCTCAGACTTGGAATGAAGCTGGTTTAACAGGAGGATTCCGTTCTACAGTTGCCTGAAAAAGAGTAAAATATGGCTTTAACAGCCTGAAAAAGATGTCAAATATACTGTAGATTTACTTGGACATTTTAGCCTTTAATTTTAAAATCCTACATCAGAATGGTCCAATATTGACTGTGTGACACCATGGATATGTGATGTTTCTCTCAGACTTGGAATGAAGCTGGTTTAACAGGAGGATTCCGTTCTACAGTTGCCTGAAAAAGAGTAAAATATGGCTTTAACAGCCTGAAAAAGATGTCAAATATACTGTAGATTTACTTGGACATTTTAGCCTTTAATTTTAAAATCCTACATCAGAATGGTCCAATATTGACTGTGTGACACCATGGATATGTGATGTCTCTCAGACTTGGAATGAAGCTGGTTTAACAGGAGGATTCCGTTCTACAGTTGCCTGAAAAAGAGTAAAATATGGCTTTAACAGCCTGAAAAAGATGTCAAATATACTGTAGATTTACTTGGACATTTTAGCCTTTAATTTTAAAATCCTACATCAGAATGGTCCAATATTGACTGTGTGACACCATGGATATGTGATGTTTCTCTCAGACTTGGAATGAAGCTGGTTTAACAGGAGGATTCCGTTCTACAGTTGCCTGAAAAAGAGTAAAATATGGCTTTAACAGCCTGAAAAAGATGTCAAATATACTGTAGATTTACTTGGACATTTTAGCCTTTAATTTTAAAATCCTACATCAGAATGGTCCAATATTGACTGTGTGACACCATGGATATGTGATGTTTCTCTCAGACTTGGAATGAAGCTGGTTTAACAGGAGGATTCCGTTCTACAGTTGCCTGAAAAAGAGTAAAATATGGCTTTAACAGCCTGAAAAAGATGTCAAATATACTGTAGATTTACTTGGACATTTTAGCCTTTAATTTTAAAATCCTACATCAGAATGGTCCAATATTGACTGTGTGACACCATGGATATGTGATGTTTCTCCCAGACTTGGAATGAAGCTGGTTTAACAGGAGGATTCCGTTCTACAGTTGCCTGAAAAAGAGTAAAATATGGCTTTAACAGCCTGAAAAAGATGTCAAATATACTGTAGATTTACTTGGACATTTTAGCCTTTAATTTTAAAATCCTACATCAGAATGGTCCGATATTACTGTGTGACACCATGGATATGTGATGTCTCACCCAGACTTGGAATGAAGCTGGTTTAACAGGAGGATTCCGTTCTACAGTTGCCTGAAAAAGAGTAAAATATGGCTTTAACAGCCTGAAAAAGATGTCAAATATACTGTAGATTTACTTGGACATTTTAGCCTTTAATTTTAAAATCCTACATCAGAATGGTCCAATATTGACTGTGTGACACCATGGATATGTGATGTTTCTCTCAGACTTGGAATGAAGCTGGTTTAACAGGAGGATTCCGTTCTACAGTTGCCTGAAAAAGAGTAAAATATGGCTTTAACAGCCTGAAAAAGATGTCAAATATACTGTAGATTTACTTGGACATTTTAGCCTTTAATTTTAAAATCCTACATCAGAATGGTCCAATATTGACTGTGTGACACCATGGATATGTGATGTTTCTCTCAGACTTGGAATGAAGCTGTTTAACAGGAGGATTCCGTTCTACAGTTGCCTGAAAAAGAGTAAAATATGGCTTTAACAGCCTGAAAAAGATGTCAAATATACTGTAGATTTACTTGGACATTTTAGCCTTTAATTTTAAAATCCTACATCAGAATGGTCCAATATTGACTGTGTGACACCATGGATATGTGATGTTTCTCTCAGACTTGGAATGAAGCTGGTTTAACAGGAGGATTCCGTTTTACAGTTGCCTGAAAAAGAGTAAAATATGGCTTTAACAGCCTGAAAAAGATGTCAAATATACTGTAGATTTACTTGGACATTTATCTTTTAATATTAAATTTCTACATCAGAATGGACTTGGAATGAAGCTGGCTTAACAGGAGGTTTGTTTTTAATTGCCTGAAAAGGAGTAAAATATGGCTTTAACAGCCTGAAAAAGATGTCAAATATACTGTAGATTTACTTGGACATTTTATTTAATTTTAAAATCCTACATCAGAATGGTCCAATATTACCTGTGTGACACCATGGATATGTGATGTTTCCCCAGACTTGGAAAGAAGCTGGCTTAACATTTAGTTGCCTTGAAAAAGAGTAAAATATGGCTTTAACAGCCTGGAAAAGATGTCAAATATACTGTAGATTTACTTGGACATTTTAGCCTTTAATTTTAAAATCCTACATCAGAATGGTCCAATTTTACCTGAACTTCATTCAAAGTCTGGGTGAGACTAACATATCTTGTCAGGGGTAGCAAGGAAGGAGGACCAAATGCAGGTTGCAGTGAAAACGGATACTTTATTGGGAACAAGAAAAACAATCCACAATGGGAATCAACAGTTCAAATTCCAGCTTAAAAAATTAAAATCCAAAACACAAAAGCCGCAGGGATCCAGGGAAAAGGGAGAGGAAAGACAGACAAAACACCAGGATCAGACTTACGGGAACAGGCAGCGAGATATGAATTGAACAGGCAGACAAACTAGAATGATCTGACAAGAGACAAAGGAAACACTAGGGTTAAATACAAGAGTAATGAGGTAATGATGAACAGGTGAGACATCAGGTGAATCACATTACGGCGGGGCTGACAATCAGACAAACAAAGCGAAGCTAGACAAGACAAGACAAGACAGGAAACTAAACTATCAAATTAAAACAGGAAGTAGAACAAACAGACACAGGAGAACACAAGACAGGACCAGCAACATAAGACCAGGGAGAAAACAAAGACAAAAACATCAACCACAATGAGGCTAAAGAACTGGAAAATGAACCCAAGCAAAACCCCAAACCACAACAATATCTAATGTGATGTCTCACCCAGACTTGGAATGAAGCTGGCTTTAACAGGAGGATTCACAGTTCCTGAAAAAGAGTAAAATATGGCTTTAACAGCCTAAAAAGATGTCAAATATACTGTAGATTTACTTGGACATTTTAGCCTTTAATTTTAAAATCCTACATCAGAATGGTCCAATTTTACCTGTGTGACACATGGATATGTGATGTCTCACTCAGACTTGGAATGAAGCTGGTTTAACAGGAGGATTCCGTTTCTACAGTTGCCTGAAAAAGACTAAAATATGGCTTTAACAGCCTGAAGAAGATGTCAAATATACTGTAGATTTACTTGGACATTTTAGCCTTTAATTTTAAAATCCTACATCAGAATGGTCCGATTTTACCTGTGCAACACCATGGATATGTGATGTCTCAGCCAGACTTGGAATGAAGCTGGCTTAACAGGAAGATTCCGTTTACAGTTGCCTCAAAAGAGTACAATATGGCTTTAATTT